>JADLZL010003341.1:0-151845 GCA_015844335.1 Chrysopogon serrulatus | reverse complement strand
GTTAGATAATATCAAAATGGAAATACCTATTGCACTCTGGATTCGACAACCGATAAGCTTTGAATATCGCCTAAATCGGGCAAGTCACTTTCGAATAGAGTAGAAAACAGAGCAATCTCTGTCAAGCACCTATCGACCGTCTGCGTCTATCAACTGACGTGACTACGGAGGATTCAACGGTTATACAAATACCTTCATGAAGCTACCACATATCCTGGCTAATCGGGGACATCCACAAGTAAACCTAGCCTAGCCACCACGCCTACACTACGAAATACTACGCCGACCAAGTAATGACCAAGATCAAAGCACTCAATATGAGTCAGGAACTTAAGAACAAATAAGAACAAGTTGCTTACTTGAATCGGAATGGTGAATACAAAAGTACCTCAGAACGTAGCTCCGGGCGAGGGAGCTGAATCCAGAAGAATACAGCCACGAAGAAGCACCGACAGGCTGGAACTCCTCTAGAATCTCTACTCCTCTACTCAATCTCTCTAATCTCTAAACAAGACTAGATCTAGAAGAACTAGTCTCTCCTAACTACTACATCTAGATGAACTAGAACTAGATGAACTAGGACTAGATCAACTAGAGAGACTCTAACCTAATTATGTAGAGAATATGAAGCATCGGGGTGTAGAATGCCTCTTGGAGGGGCCTTGGGGCATCATTATATAGGCGAGGTGTAGTAAGGGGCAAGGAACCGCCATATATCGATCCGCATCTTCATCTTGTGTGCACCATCGGATCAAATCGGCATTAAATCGATGGAGGGATGCTTTACTTAGGTGCCAAGGAAGTGGGAGGAGGCGGGCGCCGCTGACCGGCCCGACCGGCGCCGTCCGGGCGGCCCCACCGAGCTCCTCAGGGCCCATTTGCTTGGTGTCTTCTAGATCCTTCCCCGAGCCCGATGGCGATGTTTGCCGACATGGATAAGTTTCATGGTAATTATGCATGCACTCTAATCCCCTTTTTATGCTTTTTCTCGAAATAATCTCTAGTAAATATAGAATATGTAAAACTCGTGAAAATTGTCGGTTAAAACCCTAGACTAGTGTGTATTCATGTATCCTTTCATGTCTAAAGTTCTAATAAATGTTGACATTATCTACCAAATCAACAACTCCCCCAAACTTACCTTTTGCCAGTCCTTGGCAAACGACCTAGGTCTAATTATTAATAAACTTGAATCAGGAGTTGCTACAATACTTTCATTTTCTTTTAAATACACTTGCTTTTAAACATAAATTTTCCTCCCAAGACAAAACTGCTCTAACTTTCAAACTTACCCATTTTACCTTTAACCATGGATCTTTTATAGCTTTTTGCATAAGTCTTGAGCAATCGAAAGATAGAACAATTAAAATCAAGCACTATGTCTCAACTTCCTCACAAAGCATCAATATTCTAGAGTTTTGTAAGTTTCCAAAATAAAACTTCGAGCATGATTGTATGACACCCTCAAGTCTCTTATTATATGTGGTATTTATGGATCTCACTAAGGCATTAATAATATCATGCCTTCCTATAACTAAGCATTTATAGTGGAGCTCATAGGAGTGGCAATAATAAGGATGAACAAACTTGCAATTCATATATTGTAAAGTCAAACAATGGATCCACAGAGAATTGAGGTATACAATCAAATCAAGATGTGCATGTGTATGGAATATGGTGGATAGGTGTATATATGGTATTTAGTGGCTAATCCTAATTCTAGTTTTGCTCTTTAAAAATAACTCTCTCCTTAGAATTTTTGTGGGAAAATATGGGCTATCTTTATTCTCTTTTTTCTTTTCTCTCTTCTTCTCTCTTCTTTTTTTTTTTAGGAGGCGGGCATCTATGTACCCGTTGTTTTAATTTCTGGGACATTTGTCCATCTTTTACTCCCTTTTGTTTCTTCTCTCTTTTTTCAATACTTTTGCATAGCCACATGCATCCTCTGAATATAAATAATTAGAGAGGTAACAATAAGAACGTAAGAGTAATTAAATGGGGGCTGTCCTATAGGGTATATTTTTTTTTGTGTTTACTCCTAGTGTAGGAGAAAAATATTTTTAAGGTAGATCTGAATGAAAGTGGAAATGATGGCAGCTTACATCCCGTAGGAGTAATGCATATGGGGCTGGAGTGTGTAAGTGATCTTGATTTTAAAAGCATGACAAGACTCTCATAAGGTATACAACAAAGGTTGACTAAACTCAATGTAAAAACAAATAGCATGAATGCGCAAAGGTTTTTCTAACTCTAAATGTATATATATATGGCTTTGGTAGGAATTTAAACTTTGTCATACAGCGCCATCATGTAAGATTTTAGGTTTTCAAAATAAATCTCCAGAATTAGTAATGCTAGGAATAAGATAAATAGTAGCTTAAACCATGTATCATATCAATTAATTACCTAGGCTTAGCTCAAGCATATGCCTCCATAAGTTTCAGGTTCGGTTCAGTAAATTCTTATATCAAAGTAGTCATGTCTAAAACTCGGGAGAATTCATGGTTGAAAACTAGGCACTTGAAAGGAATTAATATAGAGTAACTATTCATCATCTATAAGATAAAATTTTAATATTCTCTAGTTTTTATTTGACTCTTACTAACTAGACACACTCTATGATCACACCTTAATATATAGATAAGTATATTTGTTTGGTTTTAATTTATTATTTATCTTTTTTATTTCTATTGGACTCACATGACTCTAAAGTCATGGACCTTCATGTGTCCATATATTTTTAGTATTTTTAGATTTTTCTATGATACTATTGTGAACATTGATGTGCTCATATATTTTTGGTATTTTATAACTATATAAAAGCAGGACTTCGATAATCGCCTAGGTATAATTACCTAATAACTAGGGATGCTCCTCTCCCAAGCTAGATATTTACAATAATTGGTGTTGATGATCTTTAGAGTGAGTTAACCCTTAGAACGGTCCCGGTGGGTGCACTAATAGACCCTCTCTCCTTGTCATAATATTGTTTCTGCATAATTACTCTCCAACAGGGAAAATCAAAGCTCGAGGCTCAAATTTAATAAGAGTTTAGCGATCAGCCAATAAGTAATTGATTATTCTTATGAGTTGATTTCAAATTGATAAGTTCTAGCGGGATTCTCTTTTTTAGGATTTTCTAGTTTAATTATGTAGAAATGAAATATGTGTGCATGATATATAGTTGTATTATTATATATATTGTATATATATATATATATTTTTTTATGTCACCATAGAGAATATTTATTCTCATGGGCTTAGGCTTTTCATAATGCTTGGAAAGTGAATACGAGATGCAATTATCATTTTTTTATGCCACTACAGTAAATATTCCTATAGGGTTACCACAAGTTTATTCACGTGGGACTTTTAATATTCTATGATGTAGTAAATGAAGCAGTAAATATTATTTATTTATTTGATGTTATTATTATTTTTAATATACATAAATATGGATATGCTAAGGTAGAATTATTAATGTAAATAGGAATACAAATTAATTAGATAACTACCATATTACCTTATGGCAAGAGTACAGAATTTTATGTTCACCGACCAGGACTTCTTCTTCCACTCTTGTGTATCTCTCTATCTTGAGAGATGGAGGTCGTGATGGTTGCATACCTCTAGTGATGGTGATATCAGTTTTGTCCTTTGGTTTGGCCCATAGGTTGAAGTAGAGCTTTAATAGTAGCTGGCAAAGATCTTGCTCGTGTGCATGTTCACGTAACTTTTACTTGTAGAATTAATAAACTTTGCTCGACGTGTTGTCCTGTTTGTAAAACCAAGACAGAGATCAAGTGCATGGGCTCTGGTGGTGGAAAAACATCAACAGAACTAAATCTATTTCTTTATTTATTTTTTTCTCCATCCTTAGTCACATTGAACAAGATAAAGTTAGTGTTACATAAATAGTTTATTTATGACATGAGTGGTAAGATCAAAAAAAAATTAAGTATTTAATGTTGCATTTAAGTTCACATGACAGAAAAAAAAGAATGAAATTGTTTAACCAATGGAAGGATTATCTATCTCTATATAAATTTGCACATGAGTGTGACTGTCATCTTCCCAAGATCGAATGTACTGTTTTTAGCTTGTTTGGTTAAGACTGAGACTAGAGAACGGTTGCCATAAACAATTTTAAAGAACAAAGCATATTGAGTTAATTAGGTTATCAATTTAAGTTATAACTCTAACATGTTTGTGTCTGCGCATTTATCGTACACCAAGATCAAGAGAAGAGCAGTGACCACTTACCTTAGAATATTACCTTCATTATTAGAGCGTGATGGCACTAAGTGATGAAGGATAAATGACTTGTGGTCCTTTCTCTTGCATCTTGAGTTGTTCATGGACATCTTGTCTCCTCTATTGCACTCATTCTTTTGCTATCTTTTTGCTTCTTTAATATTTTAACTCTTTCCACTCCAGTTATTATTATGCACACAATGATTAGTGGATAACACAATACCCGAAAAGAGTATACAAATTTCAAACATAGGTTGCTTGTCCAAGTATTTTATTTTGCTCTGTCTATGCTAATGAAAAGAAAGTATTAATATTGTTTCAGCATAGATCATGTTTTCTCTGAGGCATGCTTGAGGCAAAGTAACTTGTAGTAGAAGATAAAGTGAATGAATCATTAATGCTCACGTTCTCTCATTCATGATGAATGAGTTGTGTCTTCTTCTTACAAAGTTATTAAAGTTCAATATGTACCCTACTTCGTCTCGATTTATCTTATGAGTTACCTAAGTTAAATTGAAAGTTTTCTACAGGGGGTTAGTCTACAAAATATCTAATATCTACTACAAAATTTCTAGTTCAATAACCAAACTAAACTCCATGTCTAATTTTGGTTAAGGAAGGCTATTTAACCTAAACACCATGCCCAATTCAAAAAGCCTATGAAAGTATGTACACTACTTCTAAACCAAATCTTACTATAGCAGACAAAGGTAATATGAAAGTATTTATAGAGATTGTTTATTCAAAACAGAGATGAAAGAGCATGGTTAACAAATTGGATAAGGTATAGACAACCAATATTAGCAACATAGGATTTTCTAAATAAGGCCATTCCCCAAAGCTGGATTTTGCAAAGCAAAAATTAAGTTTGGATGGATTAATTTGTATTATGATTGGTTTGTCATACCTGGTACTGCTATTAGTTACTTTCTCACTTCAAACCTGAAATGGTTAGTGACAAAAATATCCAAAGGAATACTTCAACAATTATATTCCTATGTTAAAGGTGCAAGCTCAGTTCATTTTTTAAAGTGGTTATTTTGGGACACAAAGTTGTTCTTGGAAAACCTTTTGATTATCCAGTTAGTGAAGGGGTTTCCTTTAGGACATTAGCCTTTGTGTACCTATATCAAGATTACAACGAGATCTACAATATTTATGATAAACATATGCATCTACAACCACCCTTTTAATGATTTTTTGAGCAGGTAAAATAAAGGGGATTAAAGATCTTGTGTGTGATAATGTTATTGATCTAGGAGATTTCTCATATGAGCATGGATTCGATAAAGTGTTAATAACTGCCATGCTCGTCGATATGATCTCTCTTTTCAAATACCATGGGTGTTTACGTGTGTGGATGTCTATAGGCAACAAGTTTATCTCTATTATTTCATGCCTATGATATTTATTGGATATTTTATTTTCTAGGATTTCCCATGGATTGATGTCTCTAAGGTTGGTCTCATCTAAAGTTTTCTCTAAACTTGGGTGAGTTCTGTTTATTAAAGAAATTGATTTAAGCTCACCATTTGAATTTAAAACAAGTTTAGATGCTAGTGCTAAAGCCTCATCCTCTTCCATCCATTCTTTACAATAGCATATGTATTTCTAGTATGTTCTATGTGTTGGCACAAAATCTGCACCCTCGCCAAGCACACGACAAGCAAAAGCGTGACTTCAATCGGACAACCGCACGGTTTGGAGATCCGGAGCGTGCCCGGTCGGTTTGACCTGAAAACCGACAAGGGACAAAAAGAAATGTTAAATACAAAATCGGAACGTGTCGGATGAGACCAGACAGTTCCGTATATACGGCCCTGAAGCCACTTACGACGACATACAGCTATAGAAGCTGTCTGCCAATCATGCATACGATTCATTCGGCTAATATGAAGGTGAAACACGTAGCGTATTGATTACCGAACATGCATGCGTAAGAAGACATGTTTGAACAAGTGAATAGTTAACTATGAATTGAAGCATAACCAAGCTCGGCAATACGGCCGACTCGGGGTCCATGAAGAAGGAACGTACAAATTATCACGACTAAACTAATCAAAGACCTGCATCTGCCGCACGATACCCGATCCTATCAAAGTCTAATTGTTTCTAACATGCAAGAACCCGCAACATGTAACAATCTAGATTGATCCAATTCGGCTATGTAAGCATACGATCTATTTATCATGACAATATAAGAGTAAAGATCGTTAGAGAGCAAATAGATCCATAAAATAAGAAGCCGAAACCGATCAAATCTAGATTGGGCAAAAGAGCGTTACAAATAACTAAAACATTAAAGTCATGCAACACATGATAACTTAATGAATCTACTAGATCTTGCCAAATCTAATAGAGCCGATAACTAATCCTTGAGCCAGATCCTAGCCTGCCGCACGACTCACGATCTAACCAAGAATCGATAACTATCTTGCCTCGCTAAGCTATCAAGCGGGCGCCTTTGCCGCCGCGGCCATCTAGTCGAGATAGACAAAGCATAAGCAAAGACTTCTTGATCATCAAGTAGACGCCTGCCGCACGGCCATCCCATCGAGACGAACAAGACTACTTGCATCAAGATCTAAATCCACCGCATGATACTAGACATGATAGCAAGGTTGCCGGAACTTACGGAGGTCGGCGGATCGATGGCTCCTCTCGAAGAACTCGGCGACACGACAAAAGGACTCGAAAACGTGGCACGGGGCGGTTGTATTGATTTGATTGTGAATATCCTTTACAATGGTCGAGGGTCTATATTTATACCCTGGACATAACATGAATCCTAAGAGATTACGACGCGTACAAATATGTTAAAGGTAACTCAAAAGTATGGCGAGACTTTTGCTATAATTCTCCTCGGAGTCCTTGATCATCACGCTTTTCTCCTTCTATTCGGCTTTTTGCTCGCCACCTTTTGCTTCCCGAATGGAGCCACTGTCTACAAAGATAGCCGACCGCACCAATGCTTGCCGAATCACCCAGAGTCAATTGCACATACACTTGCCGAATAGCTCAAAGTTAGCCGACCGCACGCTCATTTGCCGAACGCGTTGGATTTCTGCTTTCTCATAGACTTTACCGAATCGGTCCACCTGTCATTGGTTTTTACCAAAATCCAGTGTTAACACATGCCCCCTCAATTTCGGGATAAAAGTAATTTTATTCCGGAATTGAACACAGACTCTTTTCTCATTTAGGTCAACACTGTTCAACTCCGTAGCCGCCACTCAAAATCTGATTCTTCTTCGTTCTAGATTCGAGCCTACTTTTAATCCCCAATGGCGACCCTTGATGGAGTTCCAGAGGTATTTTTGATTCCTTTCATGTATTCGGCAAATTTTTCTTTGATCTTTCATCTCTCCTGATTCTCTTTCGGCCGTATTATCTTTTTGAAGGAGTACAAGGACGGATTTTTGATCCCTTATGCTCCCAATCCTGATTCGTACTTTTTGGGTCCGATGGGAGATTCCAACCCAATCGAATTTGTGGAGAAAGAAACTTCGAGGATCCCCTTCAAATCTGGAATTGCTCCTCCAAACAGATGGCCAAGCACTTTCAAAACCTGGCCCTTCCCTCCGATCTTTGGATGGCGGCAGTGGTACCAAAGGATGCTGAACAAGAGTAGCAGTCACTGGGACTCCCAGGATATCCAGCACTGCTTAGAGTTATCCCTTTCGGGAACACCTCGGAATGATTCTCTTCTGATAGCAGCTTCCCACTTCTGGTCCGATGCTACCAATGCTTTCATTTTTGGTCATGGCCCAATGTCTTTTACTTTGGCTGATATATTCATGATGACCGGCCTTAATGTGACAGAGCCAGTATATCCTTCCAAATATAAGCACAATAGCAACCAGAAGGCAGTCAAATCTGGAAGTGGATGGACCAAGTACATCCAAACATATATGTCAACTGGTGCTGTGACTGACAAAGAATATAAGGCCTTTTTAAACATGTGGCTATGCAGATTCATCTTTTGTGGCAAATCCAATGAGCCAACTCTCAATCACATGGTAATGGCCGAGGAGCTGGCTGCAGGAACTTTAATTCCTCTGGGCAAATATCTTCTGGGAGCTGTCTATCACATGATGCATCAGATCATTGTTCAGATGCGTCAACATGGGGAAATTCATTGTGTGAATGGTCCCTGGTGGTTTGTGCAGATGTGGCTACAATTGTACATGCACCAGATAGTCTCCGTGGACCTTAACACTTTGGGTTTTCCTTCTGTCAATGATGATGAGGATGGCCAAATGAAAGAGAAAGCCTGTCAAACTTATGGAGAAGCAAAGAATGCCATCACCATTGATATAGATCTTGGCCATCTATTCAAGCTATTCTTTAAGGGCTTCAATCATGTGATATGGCTCCCTTATAGAGAAAGTGACACTTTGACTCTGCCTTGCAAATTCAGCTATGAGTCTGGCTGCTCGCATGGGGTTGCTACAAAGATCTTCAATTCTTTCATTAAGCCCCGTGTCTTGCCGCCAGAGTTTCATCATGGGAGGTTGCTGAATCCTTCCTATGAATTTTATAACCCAAACATGTTTGCCAGGCAATTGGGCTGTGGGCAACTACCCCCAAGACTGTTTTTCTCAACCATCATAAGGCCCAGAGAGAGAATAGGAGATGAAATGGAGGCCAAAAGGGTTTTTGAGCTTGGATGGGATCTGCCAGAATTCATGCCCTTACCTTTGGGATTAATAGAAGCTGCCCATCCTTTGTTTTCCTCTTGGTGGCAAGAATGGCGTGCTCATATTTTTTTAACATGCCAGTGCACCCTTTGTGTCAAGATTTGTATGCTCAATTTGATTCGACGGTGAGGTAACTTTCTTCATACTCACGCTTACCTCTTTTTCTATGATTTTGTTTTTAATTTCAGTATTGTACTTGTCTTTTTGCGGGATCCCGAGCCTACCCTCCTTCACAAGTAGTCCAATATTACCAAGCCGGGACCCATCCCTGCCTTAGGTTTTAATGCTCCATCCCCGGCAACCCTCATGAAAACACCGGTGGCTGCGGGTACGGCTTCTTCGAAAGGAGAAGGCAAGAGGAAAGCTATTACTTGATCAAGCGTAGATATTAATGTGCCCGGAAGAACAAGATCCAAGAAAGCTAAGCTCTCTCCCAAGGTATACTCTCGGTCGGTTTTGTTCGAACCATGATGGGGCTTATTTTACCTATTATATGTTTTCCTTCAGCCACAGGTCAGGCCTTCAAACTCAGCCAATGTGTTGAGAATTACTGAAACATCTTCTCAGGCTCCTGAAGATGTTAAAACTCAAGAGGAGGATGCAGAAATTCAAGAGTCCACTGGCCATATAGGTGATTACCTTCTTAACTGATTGTTCCCTTTTTTACACCAAATGAACTGATTTTGCCATTTGATACTCGTAAGCGATCATTCCCCTGGATAAAATGGCGTAAGAATCTCCTCCTCATGCTTCTATTGATAGTGCAGAAATTCACAAGGCTATTGGTCATATTGGTAATAATGTTTTCTACACATTTTCTCTTCTTCCTTCTGCCAAGGTTTATCTACTGCACTTTGCATCTCATTACTTATTTTCAGATGATATCTTGGATGACATAGCGGAAGGATCTTCCCCTCATCAGGCTTCAAGTTCATCTTCTCTGGGCATTCAGCTAAGCCCTCAATCAAGCCAGGACAGGAATCAACTTGAAGAAGCTTCTGCACAAAAGGTAATACTTTATTTTATTGATCTCTCAAATAATTCTGATCAATCGGCTAATGGTTCTCCTTCTTAAAGGATGATGCTAAGCCGATTGTCGCCTACTCTTTCACCATTGAAGAGTACATTAATGAGGGTGGTGAAGAGGCTACTTCTCAGCCAGAGATTATCGCCAGAGAACCAAGCTCGGCTAAAGGAGATATCCCTCTTATCGGCCAAAGATATAAATGCTCTTGTTCAAGATGCAGATCAGATAAGAGAACTGGTTGAGCTTATTGACCAAGACATCCCTCCAACTCTCAAGGTCTCTCTAGAATCTGCAACTCATCTTGATGATCACCTTGGCAAGGTCGAGAGCAAATAGGAACATAGCCTCTAGAGCCGCTCTGCGCGAAATGATAATCGACCAAAAACATCAAGTTAAAGAACTGCACTCTTAGATCCAGGCTGCTAAGCGCCTTTGGTAACTCTGAACCTGAACTGGTAGCCATGGAGGAGGAAAAGGCCAGGTTGGAAGCTCAATTGGCTCAATTGAATGTGAGAATCCAATCTCACAAAGATAAAATTGCCACCTTGCCGAGCTCTATAGATGCAGCCAAAACAAAGATATCATCTGTCATCAAGGAGCATCGGCAGATCAAAACCAGGCTTACCGTAATCCGTAGTTCTCGAGGACGATGACAAGAAGGTGCTAGAAGAAGTCAGCCGAATTAGAGATGATGCCATAGACGCAATCAAACTGTTCTTAAATGAGTAAAACATTCGGCTTGTAACACACTGTGATTTTTAAACAATTGTATTCCTTGTTGTGCTTTGGTTTTTTCCATTCTTGTCTGACTGACGACATAGCCGAATGTTTTTTAAGCTTCCCGAATAGACATACGGCCATCATTCTGGATTTCCCGATCAGAAGATTAGTCGATTCCTCTGAACCGTCGCTTTCGATTTAGCCGAGCTTGGCCCAGTCCGGTAACGGCCCAAAAGAGAAGTAAACCCTACTTTGTCGTTTGGTATACTCCGAGTCGTGCGCCACGAACTCCATTTTGGCCTATAAATAAAGCCCTCTTCCGGCTTCCACCACCATCGCCGGTTAGCATTCATCATCATCTTCTCACCTTCTCGCCGAAACCCTTAGGAAGAAAACCCCACCTCCAAATCACCAATGTCGAGCGCTGGTGACCATGGGAAGCGTCCCCCGCCGAGGGAGGCCGGCCGGAGGGAGTAGGCCGCGACGTCGGCAACGCCATGGGTAAGATTAATCTGCCGCCTTTGCGTGTTCTTGCTCACTGTTCATCTCCCCTAACCTTGGTTTTTTTTTTCATCTGCTTAGGGCGAGGGTCATCATCAACCAGTCTCACCTTCTTCCCCCGATGGTGGTAACTCAACCGGGAACTTCAGACCAGCCGGTCCCCATCTCCGGCTCCTCGAGTTCGTCGAGCTCTTCTGAGTCCGACAACTCATACAATGCCAACCCTTGGGGTCCGGCGGAACCAGAGGGCGAGGACCCTTTGTACATTCATGAAGAGGCGCTCCGGTTCCGCAAGGAAAGGGACGAAGCCCGGACCGAGCTAGGCGACGTCTCCAAGCAGTTCGGCATTGCGCAAGCCGAATGGGAGGATCAGCGCAAGCAGTTCTGCGACGCCATCACTGGTTCGGCATCCTCACATAGATTTCCTTTTCTCTCAATCCTCTTCGCTGTCTTGATTAACTTTTCATCTTTCAAAGCACTCTCTGCGGAGAACGATCGGTTGAAGGCAGCGGCAACCCGGGCGGGCGACAAGGTGAATGCCCGGGAGAAACTCCCGAGGCACGCCTGATGCCATGGATGGCCGTGTTGATCGGGCCGTCATCCAAGGTGTCCACCTTGGCGTGTCCCTCGGCTTTGGCAAATGATGTCCTCTCGCACCAATGAGGACTATTCTGTTCAGGCCGTTGGATTTGCGTAAGGTCATCCTCACGAGGTGGAGGACATCGAGGAGCAAATTGAGAGCTCTACGGGGACCATGCTACTGCCCTTGCCGAATCCACCAATCCCCAATCTGTTCTTAATAAGTTGTTCCGGGAGTAGTTTGTAACTAGGGATTGATCTGTGAATAATGAAATCATCTTACGAGAATGTGTCTTGTTTATGATCTTGTGTTGATTGCCAAATGAATGTCTTCGGTGTCCTCTTTGATTCGAAGCAGTTCTTGAGTGATTTTCCCGAATGCGGTGACATCACTTTAGTCGATTAGATCTTAGTCTTACGCCACAAATGATTTGACGAGTCACCGAGCAAAGATCATTCGATTTTCATCTTTCTCTTTTTTCCCGATAAACCAACCAATCGAAATGTTGAGGTCAACACAAGATCATTCGGTTATATTTTGAACCGAAGGCGACACGAATCGTATCGGCTATTTACCAACTTCATATTTTTTCACTAAAGGCGATGTTATCTCATCGGCTGTTTGATTCAAATTCTCTTTACTGAACCAACTTCGATCTTGGGGTAATATTTTTTAAGATATCGTCCGTTGATAGCTCGGTAAATTCTTCCCCAAACAAAGTTTTCAAAATATATGCATTGCCAGCACGCATCTTTCTACCCGAAAGGGCCCTTCCCAATTTGGAGACCACTTGCCGAATGTCCTGTCTTTTTCGATCCAATCGGCAAAGATAGTTTTCCAAACCAGGTCACCTTCCAAGAATTGCTTTTCTCTAACTTTCTTGTTATAATATCGGGCAACACGTATTTTATTCTTCTCAATATTTTCCAATGCCTTGAGACGAATGAAATGTAAATCTTCCAATTCATCTATCATCAAATTTGTATAATCTTCTTTTTCCAAATCTTTTTTGCAACATAACTCTTCTTGAACCCGATTGCAATTCCCATGGTAAGACAAAGATGATGCCCGTAAACCAATTCATAAGGAGATGTTCGAGTTGACCCATGACAAGCCATCCGATAAGCCCACAATGCTTCATTGAGAACCAAATGCCATCTCTTCGGTTTCTCATCAATCTTCTTTTGAATAATCTTGATCATAATCTTATTGGATGCTTCGCTTGCCCATTGGCTTGTGCATAATAAGGAGAAGAATTATACAGACTTGATCCCCATGTCTTCGGCAAAGTCGCAAAATTCGAAGAAGTAAACCGGGTTCCTTGATCGGTTGTTATAGTTTGAGGGATCCCAAACCTATAAATTATATGTTCTTTAACAAAACTGATCATATTTTCTGGATGTAACTTTCTTCAAAGGAATAGCTTCGACCCACTTGGTAAAATAATCCGTAGCCAAGAGCACAAACTTATGTCCTTTGCTAGAAGGAGGATGTATCTGACCAATTAAATCTATGCCCCATCCTCTAAATGGCCAAGGCTTGATAATTGGGTTCATAACAGATGCTGGAGCCTTTTGAATATTGCCAAATTTTTGACAATCATGACACCCTTTATAATAATCAAAGCAATCTTCCAGCATAGTTGGCCAAAAATAACCAGTTCTCCGAATTATCCATTTCATTCGGTAAGCTGATTGATGTGCACCATATAATCCTTCATGCACTTCATACATCACCCTTCTGGCCTCTTCTTGGCTTAGACACTTGAGCAATACTCCATCTATAGATTTGTAATACAAGTGATCATTGAGAAGGACGAACTTAAGGGCTTTGTACCTGAGCTTTCGGGTAACCTTCTGCGATGGATCCTTTAGATATTCGATGATTTCATGCCTCCAATCGCCAACCACACATTCAGCATCCGGAATACTCTCTCCTATAGTGAAGACTTCTTGATTCTCACGATATCCAGAAGCAGCTTGTGCCAATCTATTTGCTTCTTCATTATGCCCCCTAGGGATATGATGCAAGGTTGCTACCCGAAAGCTTTTAAAAGTTCCCGACATTCCTCATAGTATTCTCTTAGCGCGTCATTCTTGCACTCATATTGGCCAATCAACTGGTTGATCACCAGCTCGAGTCTCCAAAGATTTCAACAAATGACGGCTTTTATCTCTACAAGAAGCCGAAGCCCTCTAAGCAATGCTTCATACTACGCTTGATTGTTAGTCACATGAAATTCAATGGGAATAGCATACTCAAAAGTTGTTCCCTGTGGAGAAACTAATAGAATGCCAGCGCCCCCACCTTTCTTTGCGGGGATGAACCATCGAAAAATAAAGTCCAAGGTACAATGCCTACTATACTTTGGTGCTAAGGTCATGATGTTGCGTAATAAAATCAGCAATAATTTGACCCTTCAACTTTTTTTGCCGATTCGTATTTTAAATCAAATTCCGACAAAGCCAAAATCCATTTGCCAATTCTTCCATTCAAAATTGGCATTGACAACATATGCTTGATCACATCATGACTTGAAATAATCACGCATTCAGCTTTTTAATAAATAATGCCGAAGCTTAGTACATGAGTAATACACACATAAGCACAATTTTTCCATAGCCGAATATCTTGTCTCCGGGTCTAACAACTTTCGGCTAAGATAAGCTATGACTCGCTCCTTCCCTTCATACTCTTGCATGAGGGCCGATCCTATCGTTAGGGTATCGGCCGCCACGTACAACTTGAAAGGCTTGTTAAGTTGTGGAGGTACCAAAACTGGTGGTGCCTTCATGTATTCTTTAATTTCATCAAAAGCCTTTTGTTGCACGTCACCCCATACAAATTCTTGATTCCTCTTGAGCTTTAATAATGGAGAAAAGGGCAAGATTCTTTCTGATAAATTGGAAATGAACCTTCTTACGAAATTGATCTTGCCGAAAGGTGGGACTGTAATTCTGTGAGATTAGTTGGGGGAACAACTTTATCTATTGCCTCCATGCTCTTCTTTCCAACTTCAATTCCTCCTTTATGAATAAGGAATCCCAAGAACTCACCAGCTGACACTCCGAAAGCACATTTGTTTGGATTCATCTTCAAACCATGTTTTCTAGTGCATTCCAAAGTTCTTCTTAGATCAGCTAAATGTTTCTCATAGTCTTTAGATTTGACTACTACATCATCAATGTAGATCTCCACAATTTTGCCGATCAACTCATGAAATATGTAATTCATGGCTCTTTGATAAGTTGCACCGGCATTCTTCAATCCAAACGTCATTACAATCCATTCAAATAAACCAATGTGGCGGGGGCATCTAAAAGCCGTTTTTTTAATATCTTCTATCGCCATGAAGATCCGATTATAGCCAAAGATTACCATCCATAAAACTAATGACTTCATACCCGGCTGCTGCGTCTACTAACAAATCGGCAATTGGCATCGGATAC
Organism: Chrysopogon serrulatus; assembly: GCA_015844335.1. NCBI lineage: Eukaryota > Viridiplantae > Streptophyta > Magnoliopsida > Poales > Poaceae > Chrysopogon > Chrysopogon serrulatus. The sequence continues at coordinate 136,614 of JADLZL010003341.1, read as the reverse complement.
CCATCCATTGGAGTGGCCTTGTTAAGATCTCTGAAGTCTATACAAACTCTCATCTTCCCATTCTTCTTGTAAACAGGAACTATATTCGAAATCCAATCTGCGTACACGCATGGTCGAATGAAGTTTGCTTCCAATAACCTTTCAATTTCCTTCTTCACATCGGCCAGTACCTCTTCTTTATAGATCTTCCTCGGAGGTTGTTTATAGGGTCGATACCCCGACTTAATAGGTAATCGATGCTCAACAATAGAACGATCTAGTCCAGGCATCTCTGTATAATCCCAAGCAAAGCAATCTTTAAACTCCTTCAAAAGATTTACTAATTGCCCTCTACATTCTGGACTCAAATTTGCACTAATGTACATCGGCCTTGATTTGGACTCATCGCCAACATTTATCTCTTCTAATTTGTCGGCCGACATAAAACCGTGTCCCAACTTTCCTTTGTTGCCATCGATTGGGTTACCCATCAAAATTTCTGTTTCGAGCCGATTTGCTTGGATCGGCCGTTGATCCTTGTTGAATACATTAACAGGACCTTCTTTCCATACTTTGCCAGAAAAAAACAATCAACACCATCATATTCCCAATAAGCGGCTCCGGCAGCCACACTTACCGAATCATCGGCATGTATGATCTCCACGTCATCCCCTATCCATTGAATAAGGATTTGGTGCATAGTTGAAGGAATACATCAATTAGCATGAATCCAGTCTCTCCCAAGAAGCAAACTGTATGCCCCCTTGCCGTCAATGACGAAGAACGTAGTGATCAGGGTTTTAGACCCAATCATCAACTCAACATGCACAGCTCCTCGAGTGTCGGAAGGATTGCCAAAGAAAGTCTCTAAGGATCATGTCGGTTTTAAGCAAATCTTCATCCGTCATCCCGAGCTTTCTAAACGTGGAATATGGCATTATATTGATAGCAGCTCCTCCATCAACAAACATCTTGGTCAGAGGCTTCCAATTGACGTATCCTTTCACGTAAAGCGGTTTCAAGTGACGATGTTTGGCCGGCTTGTCAAAAGTTGCTTGTCGTGTTAGTATAAGCCGAGCCATTAGATCCTGAAACTCACTTTCATCAAAATCGAGTAAATCTCCTCTTGTACTTCTTGATTGTCGGGAGCTATGAATTCGATGGGAGGAAGAAAGCCATGCATGCATCACCCGAAGGACCCTTCTCATCGGATTTCTTCTTTGGGCGCCATTCCTTCTTTTCTTCTTCAGCAGCTGACTGTTCCAGCTCTTTTATTTCTTAATCGCTGCACTCTTCTCTTCTCGACTTTTCCTCAACCCCCGTGGGCACCATTGCCCTTTCTCGCCATCTATATCCATGAGTATTTCCTTCCTCATCGTACTCTTCGGGATGAACCCAATGCTGATCCGCGAATCTCTTCCTCCGATGATCAAAGTTATTTAATTTTATACGCCGATCGTCCTCGTGAAATTGAACTCCAAGTCTTTCATGGACTGGTCGGCGGTTGACTCGAGACGCCAGTAGCCATAATACTTGATCACTGCATTACGGGCAATTGTTTCTAGCAGGCAGCTTCAAGCCTTCATTCCAACAATGCTTAAAGAATGAACAACCCCAATGAGACTGTTCTAGTTCCCTCATGTGTTCTTCTTGTTCTTGGTGGTACATTTCTTCTTCATATCTCCACCGTTCTTCTAAGAACTTTTGTTCTTCATAATATTCTTGCTCTTGCTGCCTCTCGCCATTTATTCAAAGCAAGATTCGTGATGTCACCCTTGGTCCGGACGTTTCACCCTTCTCGGTTCGGCTATTTTTGAACCGAACTTTCTCTTTAACTCTTCAAAGCCAGAATCGTCGGTTGGGGTCTACAAATTGCCACTTTTCTTAGTTCTTTCTCGATGTCAACACTTTCATTTTTCCCTTGCTTTTAGGGTCATCTGCGAAAACCATTCCGACAGAGAAAGAAATCATGTTCTCGAGGGAAAGGTTTGCCATCAATCTTCATCTTGCCATCAAATTTCAGATGCCCCTCTTGAATTGCCTTCTCGAATCCGAACTCTAAACACTCGGCAATCATTGATGGAGTGAGAATTAGTATTATGATAACCACAATATCTCTTGTCTTTCACCCCTTCAAGGCGTAGCATGGGATGTCCCTCCGGCGACTTGATGCGTCCTTCCCTCACCAACAGATCAAAAAGCTTATCCGATTTGGAGACATCAAAATCGTAAGTCCCCTTTTGTTGTTTCAACCACCGCCGACTTACTTGGGTAGGCTCTTTATCCCAAGTCAACTTCGGCCGCAGCTATTTCATCTTCATCCTCGTACTCGCTTTGCTTCTTCCAGAAACTCGATACATCTCACTAGCAACATTACCCTTCCGATAGCGGTTATCCCTTCTCGAAACCCCTCGAGCCTGATTACTCATGACAACTAATCTCTCGAGCGAGTTGACCGAGATCATCAAATTCCATGCCGAACAGCTTTTTTTCCCTCGACATTCGGCAAAGATCCCCGCTATTGCTATTCCAGCAACTGATCGTCTGGTAAATTCAGCGAGAAGCAAAGACTCTTAGTTTCTCTGAATCTGCGAAGATATTCTTGTGGTGTCTCATTAGCTTTACGCCTTAAACGGTAAGGTCTACCAGCTTCTTTTCAGTAGTTCCAAAGAAGAAATAAGCATGAAACTTCTGTTCAAGTTTTGCCCAAACCAATAGAATCACCGGTAGAGAAGTAAACCAGTGAAAGCTAGGCCTGTGAGAGACAATGGAAAATACCGAATCCTCCAAGCTTCGTGCAGGGGCGCCTCCCCAAGTCAGTATCGGTATCGGTGATATGCTCTGTGGTACTTGTATCATCTTGACCAGAAAATTTGGTTAAGTCTGTTTGGTGGCTTCACCCTTCTTTGTAGTGCAACCCCGTTATACCATTCTGGGTACGCAGACTTGTATGAATAGGATTGATTCTTTGGTTTTAGGCCGAACTGATGTTGCATCATATCAGCCATCCTCTCGCATGATTATGTCAATGTCCGTCTTCGGAGTTCCACGTGCTTGTCCTCCGGATGGTATCCCCGTTGCACTTTTATATCCCGGATTCGGTAGAGCATCTATGGCAGTATAGTCGGTGAACTCATGGTATCCATCCCCATACATGTTCCTTTGCAACCTTGTTTGATGCTTTGGAGATATCTTGTATGCGGATTGCGGTACTCTTTCAAGGTAGTGCCAAACGTCACTTGGCCATAAGTAGGAGGTGGTTGCTTTTCATGAGTCTCTACTTCATCTTTGTTAATCCCAGATGTTCCTGTATCTTCAGGTTGCTTCTCTTGATATTTTGGAATATTGAAAAGCACTGGTCCACGAATTGGTCCCACACCATCTTCAAAATACTTATCAGCCTGTTGGCCGAAAGTATTAGCCATGATTACTCGGAAAGTATTTAGAAAGGCCGTGTTGTGGTTCCCGATGGTATCTCGCCAAGGCTTTATGGACCAAATCGATACCTTTTGAGCTTCTTCCTCTTGAGCAATCGGTTTGATGTGCAAGAAGAACTCTTGGCAATGACCGCTTCGAAAAAACCTTGTTGCTCTTGTTCTTGGAGAAAGACATTAAGCATTTATGCTTGTATTGCTCGCATGCTTGCTCCACTGTTGCTCTCAATTGGTCCGGCAATTCATCCAAATCACATCCGTAACATGATTGTTATTAACGTCGACATCTTGAATCGGGAGATCGTCCCACCGGCGTGCCAAAAAGTGTGTTGGCACAAAATCTGCACCTGCGCCAAGCACACAAAGAAGCCGAAAAGCGTGACTTCAATCGGACAGCCGCACGGTTTGGAGATCCGGAAGCGTGCCAGTCAGTTTGACCTGAAAACTGACAAGGGACAAAGAAACTGTTAAATACAAAATCGGAACGTGTCGGATGAGACCGCATAGTTCCGTATATACGGCCTGAAGCCACTTACGGCGACATACAGCTATAGAAGTCGGCTCGCCAATCATGCATACGATCCATTCGGCTAATATGAAGGTGAAACACGTAGCGTATTGATTACCGAACATGCATGCGTAAGAAGACATGTTTGAACAAGTGAATAGTTAACTATGAATTGAAGCATAACCAAGCTCGGCAATACGGCCGACTTCGGGGTCCATGAAGAAGGAACGCATAAAATTATCACGACTAAACTATCAAAGACCCTGCATCCGCCGCACGATACCCGATCCTATCAAAGTCTAATTGTTTCTAACATGCAAGAACCCGCAACATGTAACAATCTAGATTGATCCAATTCGGCTATGTAAGCATACGATCTATTTATCATGACAATATAAGAGTAAAGATCGTTAGAGAGCAAATAGATCTATAAAATAAGAAGCCGAAACCGATCAAATCTAGATTGGGCAAAAGAGCGTTACAAATAACTAAAACATTAAAGTCATGCAACACATGATAACTTAATGAATCTACTAGATCTTGCCAAATCTAATAGAGCCGATAACTAATCCTTGAGCGAGATCCTAGCCTGCCGCACGACTCACGATCTAACCAAGAATCGATAACTATCTTGCCTCGCTAAGCTATCAAGCGGGCGCCTGCCGCCGCGGCCATCTAGTCGAGATAGACAAAGCATAAGCAAAGACTTCTTGATCATCAAGTAGACGCCGCCGCACGGCCAATCCAACGAGATCGAACAAGACTACTTGCATCAAGATCTAAATCCACCGCATGATACTAGACATGATAGCAAGGTTGCCGGAACTTACGGAGGTCGACGGATCGATGGCTCCTCTCGAAGAACTCGACGACACGACAAAAGGACTCGAAAACGTGGCACGGGGCCGGTTGTATTGATTTGATTGTGAATATCCTTTACAATGGTCGAGGGTCTATATTTATACCCTGGACATAACATGAATCCTAAGAGATTACGACGTACACAATATGTTAAAGGTAACTCAAAAGTATGGCGAGACTTTTGCTATAATTCTCCTCGGAGTCCTTGATCATCACGCTTTTCTCCTTCTATTCGGCTTTTTGCTCGCCACCTTTTGCTTCCCGAATGGAGCCACTGTCTACAAAGATAGCCGACCGCACCAATGCTTGCCGAATCACCCAGAGTCAATTGCACATACACTTGCCGAATAGCTCAAAGTTAGCCGACCGCACGCCCATTTGCCGAACGCGTTGGATTTCTGCTTTCTCATAGACTTTACCGAATCGGTCCACCTGTCATTGGTTTTTACCAAAATCCAGTGTTAACACTATGTATTTCTACCATTATCGTTGCTCTTCTTGGGCATTCCTATAATCTTCATGACTCCTATTCTTGGGATGTCTTGATAGATTTCTAGGGTCATAATGATGTTTAGTAGAAAGAGTATAAAAGATTTATTGGGATCAAGGATGGGTTTAGAGACAATTACTATGGTTATAGAAGGGGAGAAGATAGAATTTATTCCTAAGTGGCTTGGCTCTCCTTCTATGGCATCACTTGACATGCTATCCTTGAATTCTTCCCATTGTCTTTTAGGAGAGAAAGGAAGTTGATGACATTTTTCCCAAGATGCTCTTCTAAGAAGATCTGATGTGTATTGATTTACGAGCATCTTAGCTAACTGGAAGTCTAAATTATGAAAGTGGAATTTGAAAGGTTTAGGATCGATAGCTAAATCTTGGGAATGAAATGATTGTGTTTTAGCTACCAAGACTTTTGTGTTTTAGTTCGGGTAATAAGTCCTTCTCTTCATCTCCCGAGAAGGGTTTATCCTGAATCATATTAATTAGACATAGGCGCAGCTTATAGCCTGGTGTTATGATAGGTTCTATAGATTTTGGTGGCCCAAAGCTTTTGCGCATGCTATAAAGATAGATAGAAATAGAATTAAAAGCATCCATAAGGATGAACACAAAAATAATGAAGAGAATGGGACAAAATAAAAAAAGATAAAAGTATAATACAAGATTAAGCTAGACTAAAAGTCAGCAAACCGTTCCCCGGCAACGGCGTCAAAAATGCTTGTTGGTATAAATTAACTGCACTCCGTTAAATAAGTTTTAAGTAGGATTATCTGCAAGCGCACAGATATCATACCAGTGTCGTATTTTACCCAGAGGTTTTAAATATCGTATCCACAGGGAACAACTGTGATGATGACAAGGTCTATAGACTTAATCCTACAATTAGGCTAGATAATATCAAGAAAGAGGAAATAGCTATTGCACTCTAGTTCTGACAACCGGTAAGCTTTGAATAATATCGTCTAATCGGGCAAGTCACTCGAATAGGAGAAGAAACAAAGTAATGTCCTATCAACGGGACGTGGACTACGGAGGATTCAACGAAGCTATAAAGTCACCTTCATGAGCTACCACATATCCGGCTAATCAGGGGACATCCACAAGTAAACCTAGCCTAGGCACCACGCCTACACTACGAAATACTACTTTGACCAAGTAATGACCAAGATCAAAGCACTCAATATGAGCTGTGAACTTAAGAACAAATAAGAACAAGTTGCTTACTTGAATCGGAATGACGAATACAAAAGTACTTCAGAACGCAGCTCCGGACGAGGGAGCTGAATCCAGAAAAATACAGACACGAAGAAGCACTGATAGGCCGGAACTCCTCTAGAATCTCTACTCCTCTACTCAATCTTTCTAATCTCTAAACAAGACTAGATCTAGAAGAACTAGTCTCTCCTAATTGCTACATCTAGACGAACTAGAACTAGATGAACTAGGACTAGATCAACTAAAGGGACCCTAACCCTAATTATGTAGAGAATATGAAGCACCAGGGTGTAGGATGCCTCTTGGAGGGGCCTTGGGGCGTCATTATATAGGCCGAGGTGGAGTAGGGGGCAAGGAACCGCCACGTCATCGATCCGTGTCTTCATCTTGTGTGCACCGTCGGATCAAACCGACCTTAAATCGACGGAGGGATGCTTTACTTAGGTGCCAAGGAAGCGTGGGAGGGCGGCGGCCGCTTGACCTAGGGGGCCGACCGGGCGCCGAGGTGGGGCCAGCCGGCCCCACCTGAAGCTCCCTCTCAGGGCCCCGTTGCTTCGGTGTCCTCTAGATCCTTCCCCGAGCCCAGGGGCGACGCCATATACATGGCAGTGCGTGCACATGCACCCATGGGAAAAGAAAAATGTAGAGCTAACTATCACAAATTTTTGACAATGCACCCCCTCAGCTCAAGCACATGCACCCCCAAACTCAATAGCAGCAGGCTGATTAATATTTAGGACACAAAATTAGAAAATATCATATACCCTAGAAATATATTTTATAATATACTTATTTTAGTGTCATAGATGTCAATACTCTTTTCTATAAAATTTAATTAATACATTTATTAAAATCCAACTTATGACAACTTAGTGGTTCTGAGAGCCTCTATAACATCATGAGGTCCTAGATTCAACTCCCAGTAGGGGTAAGGTTTGTGTGCATATGTTTATAAAGGTGAGTGTGTGTGTTATGAGTGTCTACATTGTAATGTCAAAAGTTGGTTTGTCTAGGAATGAAGGAAATATCATTGCATTACATGGGTGTGGTTTCAAAAAACTATTGTATCGAGTTGCTTTGTTTCTAAAATATTATAACATATCCAAACTACATCTAAAGTATCTATTCTCCTGTTGCTAGGTTGAACTTTGTTCTCCTCCATTATCAAAATAAAATATAGGATGAAACTATACCCTAATTAATAACTCTTTAGTATGCTAAATGTTATCCTAAATGTTATTTTTTACCAATATGGAGGGAGTATATATATCAAGTGGTTATTATTTTTTCTTTTATAAACTCTTGTTACACCTTTTTCATTGTGTTTGGATATACATATACTTATTTAAAAAAAATATATAAAATTATATGCATAACTATGCTTGTGGTATAGTAGAAAGTAGTGCACCCCCTCAATTCCGCTCTAGCTTCGCCACTGCCTGAGCCTGATGACGTTGTTTGCCGACGTGGATAAGTTTCATGATAATTATGCACTCTAATCCCTTCTTTTATGCTTTTTTGAAATAATCCCTAGATAATATAGAATATGCAAAACTTGTGGAAATTGTCAGTTAAAACCCTAGACTAGTGTGTATTCATGTATCCTTTCATGTCTAAAGTTCTAATAAATGTTGACGTTATCCACCGTCAACATGAGGTATCTATCTTTCAGACATGGACCACTACATTGGTCAGACTAGAAGAGGATTGAGGTGCCATTTCTTGGGGTGCAGTGTGTTAGGCTTCTGAACTTAGGATGGAGTTTGAAAATCTGCCTCCACCAAAATGATCCAATAGATTTCTAGCATGAGGAGGGATATTCTTGTTCTGGTAGAGTTTTTCCCATGTTAGATGAACCTAGGGGGTGTCTGCATGATTATAAAATTTATCTAGAAACTTCAGCAGGAGAGCTTTATTCTGTGTCTGAATGTTGATGATACCCAGTCCTCCTTTTTCTTTTGGTCTACAGGCTGGTTTCCAGGCAGCAAGGCAGGTTCCCCTTCTGTTAATATCCCCTCCACTCCATAAGCAGTGTTTCCTGTATTTATCAATTTATTCTATTACCTGTGGAGGGATTATAAGACTGCACATATAGTAGGTGGGTATTGCAGATAAGACAGAATTAACAAGGAGCAGCTTCGCATGATAAGACAACATTTTGTTAATACCAATGAGCCTTGATTCTATCCTCTGTAAGAGGGGGGCAAAATCATGAGCTGAGGGCTTGAAGGTGATTGGTAATCCCAGGTAAGTGAAAGGCATGGTGCCAGTGGTGCATCCAAAAGTATTTGCCAGACGGCTTAACTTCTCATCAGTAACATTGATAGGAACCATGAAGAATTTCTGAAAGTTTACATATAACCCAGTGCTATTAGAAAAGGACCTTAAAAGACATTTGAGGTTAAAGAGCATTCTCCCATCTGCAGGCAGGATGAGTAAAGTGTCATCAGCATATTGAATAATAGGGAAATCACCTCCAAAGTCCTTAGAAATGGGATGATTCAGTGTGCCTTGGTTCCAAGCCCTGTTAACAATGGATTAGAGTAGATCAGCAGCCAAAGCAAATAGCAGTGGAGAGAGAGGATCTCCCTTTCTAACCCCTCTTAAACATTTGAAGATTTTCCCTGGGACACTATTAAGAAGAACAGAGGAAGAGCCTGATCCTAGAATCATTTCAATCTATTTTAGCCAAGTTGCTAAGAAGCCCTTGTATCTTAGAACATCCAGTATGACTTAGTGTTCAATTTTGTCGAAAGCTTTCTCAAAGTCTAGCTTCAAAATCACAATCTCCTTCTTTGAGTGATGGCAAACATGTAAGAACCGATAAGCCCATGCTAAACAATCTTGGATGGTTCTTCCTTTGATGAATTCATATTGGTTTGGATGGACTAGGCGAGGCATTACTGCTTGCAGTCTGGATGAAAGAATCTTGGTTAGGCATTTGAGGGAGTAATTGAGCAAGGATATGGGCCTATAGTCATCCACTGTGCAGGGGTTTGGCTTTTTGGGGATCAGGGCAATGAAGGAGGAGTTCAGGCAGCTGATGTCAATTGCATTGGAGTTGAAATCATTGAGGAACCAGTAAAAGTCTTCTTTAATGATATTCCAGCATTTCTTGATGAAGGTTCCATTGAAACCATTAGGTCTAGGGGCATGACTGTTTGGGAGCTGTTTGATGACTGCATGAATTTCCTCTGTGCTGAAGGGTGAGGCCAGGGAATCTAGATCCTGATGACTGTTGAGTAGGTTGGACAGATTATAGGCCAGACCATTGAAAATCACTGTTGCCAAGCCTTTTCTTAAATAAGTGCCAAAGGAGAGCAGCTTTCTGATCATGATCAGTAACAGTGATGTTTTCAGAGGATGTTAAGCTACCAATGTGCTTTTTGGTGTTGTTGTGAGTGGCCATAGCCTGAAAGTAGGAGCTATTTTCATCTCCTAATGTGACCCATCTGATGGTATTTCTCTGCTTCCAGTATTTTCTTTTTGATTCTAGTAAATTGTTTAGGTGGCCCTTTACTAACAATCTAAAATTGGTTTCTAGAGCATCAAGGGATCTCTGATCTTCTAATCCATCTAGCAGGAGAAGAACCCAATTGGAGTTGTGAATCAACCTATTGAGGTTTGATAAGTTTTTGCTCCAATGTCTAAGACCTGTTCTAACTTGCTTGAATTTGGCACCTAGGGTCTTGGCTGCATTGGCGAAGAAGGGACTGGAGTTCCAATGAAGTTCAACTGTCTCTATAAAACCAGATTGATCCACCCAGAAGTTCTCAAATCTGAAGCTAGTCCCTTTTGGAACTTTGCTCCCTATATTGATGCAGAAGGGAATATGATCTGAGATGTTCCTTGAGAGAGGTTGCACAATAGTTGATGGGTATGAAAGCCCCCAAGAGGAACTTGAGAACACCCAGTCAAGCTTTACTAGTAGAGGGTCTAACTGCATGTTACTCCATGTGTATTTTCTACCACTGAAAGGAAAATCAATCAGATCCAGATATGATATTAAGCTATTGAAGAGCTGCATTTCAGAAAAATCACCTCTTGGTTTGTTTCTGTCTTCAGTACTTCTGTAGAGGTTGAAGTCACCAGTCAACAACCAGTCATCAAACTCAGAGGTATCAAGATTTATGAGCCAGGTTATAAAGGGCATCTATAACTCCTATAATCCTAAACTCAACCAACCTATTTCTCTGCGTTCTGATTGGTCCACAGCTCCAGAATGACGTCATCATCACTTTATCTCTCATTCTACAGCCCCGCCTCAACTTCAGACCCACGCATCTACATCCAACGTTGCATTCCTGCATGCGTCATGTCCGTCCGTGTCCATTACGTGACACTTCCCCTGCCCCCAAGTATCAATATTCAATTACATAAACCACCACTACGTATTCAATTCAATATTCAATTACATAAACCAGCACTACGTATTCAATTCTCAGAACTGTTGCCTACCAGCAATCTCTATAGGCCGTGTGTATATATATCTCCCCAAGTATCCTCGATCTGAGCATCCAACGCGTACTCCATAGTGCTTTGTTCATTTGAGGCCGTCATCTGTAGTGCAGCAGATCGATCGAGTTGTAATGCATGGCATGCATGGCATCTTCTTGCTTGCGCTTACATGCAGGTGGTGTCCGTGATCTCCATCAGAGCGCCACATAGCTTTCAATGGCAGCTGATAGAAGGGCAAGCCGCCGTAGTGCACCGTCTGCTACTTGGAGAAGGAGATGCGGCCAGTTACGACCACTGTCAACAGCAAGGCATTGGACGAGAACAAGATCAAGGAGGCCAACATGAGGCTAAGGCTGTGCCCACTACCCAGTTCATGGCGCCCGAGGACTGCATCGGCGTCAGCAGCGCCAAGATGGGAAAGATCTGTCATGTGCATTCATGACTCGCTGCACCTTGACATTGACGACGCCGCGCTCCCCATCGGAGCCGCACTTGATCCTCATCGCCGTCTTGATCAGGTACATGAACAAACAGGCTTCTGTGCCAAGCTGCAACAGACCATTTGCAAGTACAAGGGAGTCCGATCCCCTACATCTACTTCATCTGACATGGAGTCCCTCTATTCCTCCCTCTAATGCAAAGGCCAACGACCATCGGCCTATTTTGTATGTGTTCTCTATTCCGAATAGATGAAAGACCAAATAAAATTGGTGTCTCTGAAATCCCGCAGCAATGTGCGGGGTATTCAACCTAGTTTTTCTAGAAGCATGAGCTGGGCCATACACATTGGTGAGGTGAAAGGAGCTTTGATCGAAGTTGCTGGTGACTTTGACAGTAAGGCCAAAACAATTGGCTTGCACAACTGTACACTGATACATCCCACTTGCATAGGGATGAAAGGCAAAGCTGTCCAAATGTTTTGGACAGAATTTTTTAAGATATGTAACATCAAAGTGATCCCTCTTGGTCTCTTATAAACATAAGATATTACATGAACTGTCAATAATCTTTGCTCTCATTGCATCCCACTTATCTTGGGAGTTGATTCCCCTCACATTCCAGCAAAGAATTTTATGATTTCTATTGTTACTCATTGGTAAACAGATGGTGAATCGGAGTATGTCCAAGTGTCCACACAATGAACATCTGACGAGTAAACAACTTTGAGACAGAACATAAACATATGCCCAAAGCACAAACCCGTATTAAGAGCGATGCATAACCAAACCAGCTAGATATATCATAGATAAAGTTTCAAACACACACCAAAGGGACTGTAGTCTTAAGCTGATTACAAACAAAATTAAGATAATCCTGCTCGCAGGCAGGAGAGAAGTTCCATAATCATGAAAGCAAAAGCAAAAGAAAAGGTTGGGGCCAGATGGGCCACCATCACCAGGGATGGCGTCACTTCTTCTTGTCATTGAGGTCTACCTTCAGGATGGCATCAGAAACAACCGCAGGCTGAATCTAGAGGAATCCAGTACCAATGCCCATTACAATGTCCTTGCTCAAGTGAGGGGCAACTGGGGTCCCAGGTGGAGGTATGACAGCCAAGGGAGTGGGGGACTGGACTTCCTTTTCCTTTCTCTTCAGGCTCTTGACTCCAGGAGAGATGTTCTTGAAGCCCCCTTGCTTGGTAGCATTCCTTTTGCTCCTACGCAGGAACCTGTCATCAATTTGTTCCTTTTCCTTGGTAGACCTTTTCTTCTTATTTGGGGTGAAGGCTTCCTCAGCAATTTCCATCAGCTCATCATCATCAAGGATGGAATTGGAGCCACCAATGAGCTCTTTGATCTGGGGAGGCAGGAGGCAAGAGCAGGCATTCAAGCAAAGGCAGCAAGTGCAGTGGTGGTGTGGCACAGCTGAGTGGACAGTGGGCGTGTGTTGCACTGCCACCAAGCACATATTGCATTAGACATGCAGGCGTGCAGGCTGCCCTCACTCACCTCATGATCTAACAGCCCAGTGACGGTACCAGGCAGCAAGTAGTAGGAGTTCCAAACTTCCAATTGATGACTGATCAAGAAGATGCAAGCAAAGAAAAGTAAAAATTGTAACTCCTATTTTCTCAATTATTTCCCTCCTTATGCGGTTTCAGAGATTATGATTGGTTCAATATTTGCCATGTACTCTTTATGCTGTCAACATGAATTTGAAAGAAAAATTCTCACATGTTTTACAGAGGTTCAGCTACTGGCCACCTACACATTTTGCTGTTCTAATCATTAACTAGCCAACTATGATTATTAATGTTACAACCATTTGAAATGTTCTACGGATTGCAGGGGATCAAGCTTCCATGTGTTGCGATGTTATGCCTTTCAGCGTCAGTTTGATTGGTGCAACACAAAAAGGGAAATGCCAAAGATGGATCTGCAAGGTCTGAATTATTAACCATGCACTTGACACTTTCATTTTGCTTCCTTTGCAAGGTTTGAAATATTAACCATTCATTTTACAAATTCATTTTGCTTCATTTTCAATACCAGACATTGTTCCTGAATCGAATTTCTTGGGTTCAGTTTTATTTTCAGATGTGTTAATTCATAAATGAACATGGTGTTTTCATTATGACACAGACTGCTCTGATCTGCCGGGTTCTCAATTGTTCTAAAAAATTAGGTGTGTCATGTTTCAGGTACATATATGATACATGTCAATTAGAAAATAAAACATATTGTATCCATACTTATTGTTAATTCATTTGCCAGTTCAGTTTATGGTAGATATATGAAGCTAATACTCCAAGTTTTTCAGTGGATCAAACGATTTTGGATCAGTCTTCAGTCTATAAAATTAAAGTGTGTTTGTTCTAATGTGCTGAGCTAATCATATCCGTACCTATGCTTTAAATGTAGCATATGCATGCTTTTATCTTAGATTTCAATCAAATGAACTTTATTGTTGCTTCCCCATGGTCCACCCAATAAATTTAGTTATTTGTTATCAGAGCTGCAAGCGCTTAGCTAGATGGTCCACGCCAACGGGAAAAAAATACTTACACCATCTGATCTACAGTATATGGTTGCTGTTCACCAACATTTTGTCCAACTCATTGACTCTTTGGTGCTTTTCGGTATGACTGTTCCGAAATTTGAGCGAATCAAGCTTTCTTTCTATTTTTTTTTGAATGCGTCATTTTAGGATTAGGGAGCACTGTTATATGAAGATTTGACGGGACAGGAGTTCACCATGTTGCTCCTTCTATTTTGCGTTTGATTATATTTGATCTTCAAACTAATTTTGAATAGTTATGCCAGTATACGTATTTGTGGATGAGATGGTTATTTTAGTCATAGGCTTCATGAGTACTACAGATAGATAGATGATCTTAGGCATCAGAAACCTAGAAGCATGGATTTTGATAGTTTCGATGATTCCTCTTAATTCTCTGGAAGATTTGTTGTTTCATAGTTTAATCATATAATCCGTTTCACAGCCCTCATCATTATTTATAATATGCAGCTCTTTTACATAGGTAGTAACATATACTGGTGAAAAAAAAAATCTGACACGTAAACATGATCTCCTATATGTGTACCATGGTTGGCCATTGCATTGAACAGCTAGCAATTTGTATGCTCCACATTGGACTAAAACTTCATCAAATGTTTTCCCAATAAGGTTTTTAAAGATGGCATTGCTACCTTTGTCCTCGACCTCAATCACTTCGCATTGGCGAGTGCTACCATGCTACTAATAATCATTGTGAATAGTTTATACAAGATTCTATGGATTGAATTGTAGTAACTGCATTTCATTGGAATGAGGATACCTGATTTATACATATTAGTTCCCACATAAAAAATGAAACATCTAGCCTTAGTCTTGCCATGTCACCTCACTTTGAAAATGTATGGATGTAGCCATTTCACTTCCCTGTTTTGTAACCTCTTCTGTTTTGCCGATTGGAGATGGCTAGCTTCTCTAACTTCCTATTCTGAAAATGTTGAGTGTCTTTAAATGCCTTCAGCAAATACTTTTTTTTTCATCCTCGTGTTTTAAGTTGTTTCATGCCTGCAGATGCGGTCTTCAATTGCTGTTTCCCACAGATTTGTTCAGCAAGCAAGTCGTCTTCTTATTTTCCTTTGTCCTTAATTTTAGCATATCTCCATATTACAGTTAATATTATATTGTTTCTGCTTCTTCTGTTGTTGCACACCTAAAGCCACATGGCCTTCCATATTATATATGCCCTTCCATATTATATATGATGAAGGATGAACACCCCATGCGTACTAAATTTAACATGAACAGTCCTTATCTGCCTCAAAATATTTGGCATCCATACAGTTTTGGAATGCGAATACTAAATCAGTTTTTTGATGTATACATGACATATACTCCGTATATGAAAATTTTAAAATGTGTAATGTTACATTCAGCATGTACACACCTATACTCACGGTGTCTATATTCGGGTGCTCCTTCAACTTACATCTATCTGAGTATCTGTGTCTGTCTATAGTACACTATTTTTATCAGTAATGCAAGCGCCGGACGCCCGGCCTCCCCGCGGCACGCGGCACTCCGGCGCCCTCCCCCCCCCCCACCGCCCGCCCGCCGGCGCCAGGGTTCGCCGGAGCTCCGGCGAACCCCCGCGCCCGGCGGCGGCCGCCTCTGCCCCTCCCCCGCCACCTCCTTCTCCCAGCTCCGGCGCCCCGCCCCTAGACTTGGCGCACCGCCGTCCCCCCCCGCCCAGCTGCCCCTAAACCGCCCTCCTACCTCCCCCCACTTCCTGTCTTCCTTTCCTCCCCCCCGACCGGGCCGACAATCTACACCCTACCGGAGTTGGAGAAAAAAGGGTTGCTCGCCGGAACCCTAGCTCGCCGGAGTTGGAGGAGAAGGAGAGAGGAGAGAGGCCTACCTGGGCGCGGGAGGCTCCCGTCACCGCCCGGCCGAGGAGAGAGAGGAAGGAGCGTCGAGGGGGGAAGGAGCGCGATCGCGGGCGCGGGGGAGGAGCTTCGCCGTCGTCGCCGCCATCGCCATCGGGGAGGGGAGGGAGGAGCGCAGGCAGCGTGCACACGGGGCGCGTGTCCGGCAGGGGTTGGCGTGGCAGACGGCCGAGTCCTAGCATTACCGTATTTTTATTAAATACATTACTTCTGTCTGAATATTTTACACAACGTGTCTACCAGCTTCTTGTTTCCTTTTTTCCTTCTTTTGAAACGCACTAAACTTTGGTTCTCAGCCTTTTTTTTTCCTGCCTCAGTTTTCTTCATACCGTAACAAATTTGACATGTACCTTACATACTCCCTATGCTACTAACCGTTTTCCTGGTACTATAGATATGGAGCAGCAAGATTGATCCAGCATTTGCAACATGAACAAGGTTATACTCGGTGCATAGAACATCTCTCGGTTCGGCTTCATATGGCCAACCTATGTATGTGACGATGCCTTCTGAACCAAAACATGACAGGCCATTTATGAAATTTCAAATGCTACTATCCCACTGTATTATGTTAAGCATCTGTTCTCAGCGATATTGTACTATATATACTATGTAACCTTTTGCACCTGTCCCATATATAGGAATTGCTAGAGTTCCTGCTTCGAGAGCATAATCTGAAATCAAAGATGTTTTGCCAAGCTACAGGCTTCTTTTCTAACAAAAGTTTAGGCAATACGTCACTGTTTTCACACCCAGCATTATATGAATTAATTATATGAGTTCCACGTTCACATACTACTATTAATTGTTTTTAACATATAATTAGACCGGGCCATGTAGCACCTAATTGTGCGAGCAAGGGCGCGCCCTTTGTACTAGTAGATCTCCAATTCAAAATATTTCCCTGCATTTTGATGTTGACAAGGAACTATTTCATAATAATGTAAGCAGATTAAACAAAGTTACTGACTTTAGATGAGTGACTCAATCAAAATAGTTATCAATTATATAATGGAATGTTCTTGGAATTAAAATTTTTGAAACTTATATTTAGACTACGGTTTGTTAGTTACTTAGAACAACTAGATCAATCACTATTATACTGTAGTTGGAAAAAATTTCCTTTTATTGCACAGCGAATGTGTCTTTTGTGGGGAAAAATATTAGGCAATACCAAAATCTCTGCTTAGTGGGGAAAGACTGTAATTTTTAAAAGTAAAGGCAAGAGCTCTACTATTTAATTAAGAGAGAAATAGAGTTTTTATGTACAAGGGTACCCATAGGGGGTGTTTGGATGGTGTGGAAAAAGTTACTGCGTATGTCGTATCGGAATGTCGGAAGGAGATTTTGAATATAATAAAAAAACAAATTATAAAACTCGTTAGGAAATCATGAGACAAATTTTTTAAGTATAATTAATCCGTTATTAGCAAATATTTACTGGAGCAGCATATTATCAAATCATGGACTAATTAGGCTTAAAAGATTCGTCTTACAAAGTTATCACAATCTGTACAATTAGTTATTTTTTTAGACTATATTTAATACTTCATACATGTGTGACTAGATTCGATGGGACAAGGCAAAAGTTTTGCCTGCCCCATCCAAACACCCCCATAGTGCCAAACACCGGTCATAGGACCAAATCAGAAAGGGCTGTAAATAGGCACTGGACCTCATACATATGTTCTAGATGTGTGGCAATTACATTGTCCTGAAGGAATGACTTGCTACGTTTAAAGGTTATGCGGTACTACTAGGATCAAATGAAAAACAAGAATGTCAACTATATTTCTCTACTACATAATTTTAATTCGAACATGAGATTGATCCCATGTAAACCGTCAACTCTATCAACCAATCGTCTTTCCAAAATGAAGTTGAGAAATTGCAATTTGCAAGATAAACTCTAGGGATAAAAAGAGCATTCAAGTAATCCTTCTCCTACTTGGTTAGACACCCTGCTTTGAAAAACTTTACAGGCCAAGAACCGTTACCAAACCCACCAATAGCACGCGTGAGCGCGCACACACACACACAAAGACCGCGTTCCCAAGTCTGAAACACCGTCACCTACTAACTGTACCCGAATTCAGTCAACCCACTACCAATTTCAAAGCTACAGAAGCTATAAAAAATCAGAAAGACCTATACTCCCTCTGTCCCATGGACTTTGTCGTTGGAAAACTGTGTCCCCCTCACAAACACGCTTCCCGGACGACATACTTCATGGGACGGAGGGAGTAGCTGCCAACAGGTGTAGTATGGAATGCTGCCGGTTGGAGGCCAGTCGAAGCTATGATGGCGCGAGGGCGGAGGGTGGCCATGCTTGGGGAATGGGGCGAGTAGATGTCCGTCCAGTTGAGATGGGGTAAGGTAGAAGTTGGATGACGTTGAGAGGGCCTGGGGGACTCAGCAGGGCGCAACGCTAGTTGCACTTGTGTCAAACTACGAGCAGCTGTCGTGCTTCGCGCATGTGGTGAGCAGAGTGGGTGGGCATGGGCCAAGTGGTTGTTCTTGGTTAGCTACCACACGACGACGAGATAATGTGAGATCCGAGAATTTATATTTTCTTTAGTTGAATCTATCTATCTATTTTAAATTATAAAATGTTATAGCTTTTCTAGATACATTACTTTCACTATATGTATATAATGTATATCTAAAACATACTAAAATAATATATCTAGAAATGCCAAAATATCTTATAGGATAGATTAGACTACACTATCTATACCTATATATATATACTATATAAAAGTCTGAAAGAATTGAAAAATACTATTCACTCTATGATGTTCTACCCACCACCTTTTTATCTCTTCGATGCACTTAAAGTCCAGACTAATGAACAAGATTTCTTTGTTGACTAATGAAGCTCATATGAAACACATTTGTCTACTAGCTATAGTCACCTCTCCGAGGGGTGTTTCTTTACCTGCATGCCTACTTGGTGATCGCTGCATGGGATGAGGCGGCGGCACAAGGGCTCATCAACATAGAGGCACGAGGGATCGATGGTGGAAGCGCATGAGCTCAGTGGTGGTGGTTGTCAAGACTCGGACGCCAGTCTATTTATCCACCCCTGTGAGATACAATCTTGCCGTCCTACCCCTGACCCTTTCACAACCTGTCCTTCGAAATTTTAGCTTAGCAAAAACCTCCTTGGAAGCCTTAACTTCTAATCATCACCTTCTTCATATTCAATGTGGATCTCATTATAATCATTCAAACCCCCACCCCTGAACCTGAAACTCATTCACCCCCTAACCATGAAACTCGATTCGATCATTGCTTTGAGACATATCTCTTTTAGCTCTCTACCTACAATGACTATGCTTGCTAACAAATTAATTATCTCTCAACTTTAGCCTCAACGATAGAATTCCTCGAAGTACACTCATAGACCCTCCGAAAGTCTTTGGTTAACTCAAACCAACCCAAATTTATTTGGATTGAGGCATCGGCAACTCAACTGGAAGACAACCTTCAAGTTCCAATGGTGCTAATATACTCTCTCTACAAGCAATGATTGATCCCTATCCCCAATTCATCACCTTAATAAGAGAAATCAGATCTTTTGATATTCCTTTGGACCAACCCATGTTACCCCTAGATGTTCCTAAGAACATGTTGGAACTCAATTGACCAGCTAACACGACAAAGTCAATGAGATTCTGAAGGACCACGCGATCCTTCCTGGACACTAAGTCATCAAACAAATAAACAAATGAGTTGTCCTCTATGGAAGAATCTAAATAGTTTTGAGGGGGATAAATAGACTAACATTTCTTACAAACTTCAAAACACTAGTGCAAAAGAGGTACTATAATAAGCCCTACAAGCCTCTAACTTACATTAGCACTACTTTCACGTAATGCAAGCTCCTATATAAGTCTAGTGGCTTTGCTCTCTACTCTAGAGTACAACACCACACAAAAGCTATACTATATAAAAAGCTACTAGCAACACAATTAAAACTAGTTACTAAAACTGAAGAAACTAGGGAGATTGCGAGGCTCGCCGGCTTTGTCCTAGAGGTAGTGAGGCCTATTGGCTGCATGCTAGAGGCCACGTGCACAGTGACCATGCCCCGTGGCTGCGAGGTCCTGTCGAGCCCACTCGCTGCATCCTGAGCACATATTGACACCTCTTAAGCCATCATGCAATTACACCAGGTTGTCATCCCCAGCAGCGACATAAGAGGTGTGGTATTAAATCATGCAACTATCTTAAATATAAATGAGTATCCGCAAGCGCACAGATAAAATATCATTGTAGCATTTTATTGGGAGTGAACCCAATTGTCGAATTTATTTAATCCTATAGGAAAGGACAGCTAGAGAATATTGATATGTATACATACTTAGATAGAATCCACATGACAAAGACATACTTATACAAGGGTAAGCCACATAGATATGTATATGATAAGTGTAGGGCAATGATAAATCACTCAGAGATAGAAATAGAAACTCTCTATGTAGCAAGGCAAAAACAGAAGATTAGTTAAGAGATTGAATTCCTATGTAGTGTCAGAATTACTAAGTCTTTGTATCTACTCTAGCATGTTACTTTCATCTATAGCATTGATGACTCTAAAATACTCACAAGGAACATTACTAGGGAGGTTTGTGAATAGAACACTCTTCTCCTTCACAATAGCGTTATGCTAATCCTATAGACGGGGGATGGAATACATAGGACTCAACAGGAATGTCACACCCGCGATCGACCACCGAACCCGGCCTACAAGGTGCATTTGTAGGTAGAGCATATCTAAGCACCATGCTTACATAATTACTACCACTTAACCCACTCGAGTAATGAGCTAAAAGCTTTTACGATCATATGAAATAATTCATCATCAATCAATACTATATCAAGCAAAACACTAGAATAAACTAGGAGCTTAATAAACCTGAAACATAATAATTAAGAACAAAGTCATAAATAAAGAGGGATACAAAGCTATACCAGCCTCCCGGATGACGACTCGAGAATCCTCGAGCGTAGCTCAACTCTACTGAAACCTTGCTAGCTAATGCCTAACTAGAACTTGAAGTATTGGAGTTCTAATCTAATTCTCTGAGGATGGAACCCTTCGCTCTCTCTCAAGAGAGGAAATAATGAATTAGGGTTTCTGGGCTCTCCTCCCAGGGGGGTGCCTCTCCTTTATAGCCCTGGGCGATGATCGTGAGCCATCGGATCAAACCGACATTGACGGGCGGCTGAGATTGATCTTCAAAGGCGGTGGAGCGATCCGGGCGAACCGGGCCCCGAGGGGAGGCAGAGCCGAATCGGTCCGTCGGTCCCAGCCCGGCCGGTGCGGCCTGGTGCCCTCCGGCCTCCGGCTCGGCGTGGTGCCTTCTCGTTCCTTCTAGACCCTTCCTACAGCGCGGTGGAGTCTGTTTTTTGTTTTCTTGCTCCGATAAGCTCTTATGTAGTGTCTTTTCCGGTTTATGCCTGCAGAAATAATGAAACACCAAAACTCGTTGAATTCGGTCAGTGTAAGCCCTATGTCTAGTTTGATGTTCTCGATTGTCTTCTTTTCAAGGCTAGTTGGCGGGTAAATTTATGCAATAATTGCCGTCAACAACTCCCCCAAGCTTAACCTTTGCTAGTCCCTTAGCGAACCACTCTCTTAGATGGATCAGGAGTTGCTGCAATATCAACTTCTCAAGAGCTCACATGCTTTCAGATACAAATTCTCCTTAGTCTTAGAGTGAACCATTCTGACTTTCACACTTACCCATATTACCTTTAACCATGGAGCTTAACATCCTTCTCTTTTGGTCATGAGCAGTAGAAAGACAGAAAGATCAAGTCAAGCACTATGTCTCAAGCTCTTTTGTTCAACCAAGTCTCTGGAGTTTTTGTGGATTTTCAAAGTAAAGCTCAGAGTTTCATTGTATGACACTCTCAAGTCTCTCATGTATGTGGTATTTTTGGATTCCTCACCAAGGCAATGAAGCTTGTGCCTTTATCTCAACCTACATCTAAGGCTTATGTGGAGCTCATAGGTGTGAAGATAGCATGAATGTACTTGTACTGCATGTGTTGCAAAGTCAAACAAGGGATCCAAAGAGAAACAAGTCATACAATCAAATCAAGATGTGCATGTGTGTGGAAAAATAATGGATATATGGTGGACCTAATTCTACCATGCTCAAATGGATCTCTCTTTTTGGAAATATCAAAATCTTGCCAGGGAGGTGAGCTATCTTTTCTTCTCTCTTCTTTTTTTCTTTTCTTTTGGACACTGTCCATTTTTCTCAACTTCTTATTTTTCTCTCTTTTTCTTTTGCATAGTTCACTCCTTTGGCACAAAATAATTTGGAGAGATGACAGGAAACTCTGGAGCATGTTTTTGGTGGATGGATATTTTTGGTGTCTACCCCCAATGTAGGAGTAGAACATTTTTGGATGGATGGAATGGCATGTTTTTGCGCCTACTCTAGGGTAGAATAGTGCATATGAGGTGGAGTGTGTGGATCTTGATTTTAAAAGCATGACATGTTTCTCACAAGGGTCACCGAGGTTGACAACACTCAATGCAATGACAAGCAATAATTGTGTGGAAGCTTTCTAGTCTAGATATGCAATATGGCTCTGGTAGGAAGTAAGCTTGTCATACAAGAAACTCATCATATGTTCCTTTTAAGTTTTCAAAATTAAATCTCCAGAATTTCAGCATCACATTGGAACAAGATAAATAGCAGCTCTAACCATCTCATATCATGTCCGTCAACTACCTAGACTTAAGATCAGGAATATGCTACCCACAGGTCTCAGATTCAAAGTAAGTATTCATGTCAAATCAGTTGTGTCTGAAACCTTAGGAGAACTCTTGACTATAAGCTAGGTACTCGAAAAGAATTTAATAGAGCAACTATTTATCATTTCCATGCCAACAAATTTTTCCTCCAAGTTCTTTTTTATTCACAATAGAATTTAAGCAAGCCTATGAACACACTCTTTTTTTTATTTATTTTTATGGTTTTTATTAAGCAAACTAATAAGCGAACTAAAGATCAAACAAATCAAACGAAAAACAAAGGCAAAGATAACTTACCTCGAGACACCGGGGGTGCTCTTCCCCAAGCTGGATGTTGCAATAGTCGTTCAGGGTGGCGGCGGCGGCCTCGCGCCCATGTGCTGGAAGAGGTAGTCCCAGTTCTGCATCTGCTGCTTGTGGTACCGGGTCGTGTAGGTGTAGCTGTCCAAGGATGGAGGTGTTTTGCGCGACGAGTGTGGCAGTCTGCTCCTCCACAACACGAAGCCTCCGGTCATTCCTTTGATGTAACATTTGTTGCTCGTGGTAGCTCATCCCTACGTTTGATGCACGGCCACGCTGGTACCCTCTAGAGGATACTTCCTGCGAATCAACAGACATTCTTCCTTGATAGTTATTAAAATTACCTGCTGGCCAATCCGCCGTCTCTCCCCAAGGGACTTCAGCTTGTGGTGATGGTTGGGCGTGCTGGCCCCAACTATCTGGTGAAGGTTGTCCCCTCCGGGAAGGCCCTGCTTCTCCAAAATTCATGTAGCTGGTGTAGGCTGGTCCTTGTGGTGTTGCATCGGCACCATAGTAATGAGTGGGCTGCACGTTAGTGAACCGTGCCGATGCGCTTCGTATGGGTGTTGCTGCTGTTACCTGCACATTGACAAGAAGAGAACTGGTGGTGTACAAGTTGAGCTCCGAGTTAGGTAACCGGATCTGCCTGTTATTAATCTTCATAATCACAGTGTCTCCTCTCTTCACCAAGGTCTGGCCTTAGCGAAAGTAGTCGTACGATATACGACCTCGTCCTCCTCTAATGTACGGAACAAGCGAATTTTGCCACAACTCGAGATAGCTAGCAATTCGAGTCACAAAGGAAGTGAACTCGATATCATAGCCAAATCGAAAAACCTCTAGCCACTGTCTCATCATCATCATAACAGGGGCAACTTTCCTACTCTTAACTATGGCATAAAGCAACTTGAGCTCATCTATCCTCACTGTACTAGTGTCACTTCGTGGGAAAAGAGTAAATGCCAACCACCTATGCATGAACCTTAATGTAGGTAATTGAATGCTACTAGTCTTGGCATGCGTGGGTGAGTTTTTGCCAGTTATGTCTCTCCAGAACTGTTCTCTCATGAAATCAGGGATGACAGCATCAACATCTACAGAGCACTCAGCATGGAAACCTAAAGCTAGACCTAGCTCCTTCTAGGTCAATGTTTTCTCAATCCCAAAGAGTCGGAATTTCACCCCTTTTTCAATAAAGTTTAAGGTGCACAGAAATTCAGCAGTAAGCAATTTACACCCTGGCTCAGAAATATCCGCAAACCCCGTCCAACCCATAGTTGAGAAGATGGTTTGGAATTCGGTGTCCATACCTGTGTCTCGAAGAAGTTCAGGATCGTATACTGTGGTTAGGACGAACTTGCGGTTCTTGATGAGTTCGTACTTCTCTTTCTCTTCATCATTCTTCCACTTGAGGTCATGTTCCTCCATCAGACGGTGTATGACCGTCGAGGAAGAAGATGGCCTGCTGCTTGCGGGTGGCGTCTCGTCAACCTGCATGTCAGAGCTCTCTCGGGAAGAGGAGCTCCGAGTTGATCGTGTGGACCGGGACCTAAGTCCACTCCTGATCCCTTTCCATATGCCACTCATCCTACAAACAAGTTAAGAACCAAGACAACAAGGACTCTAGGAGCGGGGTTAGACAAGATGAAAAAAATAAGGATAACCGCTCCAAGAGTGAATTACTCTTGTGGGAATGAACTCCTCCACAAGAGGGTTAGTACATAATAAATACAGGAAACAATGTGGGATATTGCTACCTCCACATAACAAGAAAAACACAAGGAGGTAAATACAGAAAATAAATGCACGCGGAAAATAAACAGATCGAGTTAGTAACAAGAAGAAAAGTTAGAGGAAGTTAGTAGTCCTTGCGGGGAAGGTTTCCACCATAACAGTTAGAGGGTCAGTCGTCTAGGGTCAGTGGTCCTTGTGGGGTGATTACCTCCACAACCAAATTTTAGCAGAGTTTCCCCTAAACAAGTGATTAACTCCTCTAAGTTTTGGGCAGCACTTCCTCTACTTTTGCTTGTTCTACCTCTAAACTTCAACAAGACCTCCCTCCATTAATCACTAAGCAACCCCCTAGCACATCTACTCTCTCTTTTTCTTTCCTTCTCCCTCTCTAGGATTGGCTTTAGCAAGAATAAGGAAGAGAAATTCGGAATCCAGAGATGAAAGGCAGAAATCTGGATGGAGGAGAGTGAGTAGAGCTCACTGGGCACTTGCTATTTTATAGGCGAGGAGGGGGGAGACCAGCCGGTCTGGTGTGGGACCGGCCGGTCCCACTCTGGGCCCACTTGGCCACTCCTTCCTCCTGGTGCTCCTACGTCCCTTCAACTGTGTATGTTTGCAACTTTCGGTGGAAAAGAGGGAGTGGAGGACATCAGGAGGTGAGTGGAGAGGAGAATCCTATGTGAAGTGATATGACAAGTGGGTCCTAGTGTTTGTGGGTCCCGCTTGTTAGTTATTTTTGTATTTTCAGAATTATAGAAACACCAAATGATAAAGAAAAAATATTTTTGGATTTTTAGAATGTATAAGAAGTCAATGGGTAAATACCGATTACCTTTCGGCGAGGGTCCGATCTTTATAGTCCTTCAAACTGGACTTCTCCTGATGATTATGTCTTTATAGCGTTTATCGGTCCTAGAGTTGGAGACCCTAAATCCTCTTGCTCCTCACACCTCTCTGATTGAGAGTATTGTTCCGGTCGTGGCTTGAATGCAAACCTCTCTTCTTTACCATTGATATGGAATGGGATTTCTCCAGTTCCAACATCAATGTGCGCATTAGCAGTGCTCAAGAAGGGTCTTCCCAATATAAGTGGTGTATTGCTTCCTGCATGTCAAGCACAACAAAATCGACCGAATAAAGAACTCTCTTATTTTTACCGGTATGTTCTCGGCGATTCCTTCGTAGGCGGCGAAGTGATTGGTCCGCGAGTTGAAGGCACATCATCGTGGGTGTAAGTTTGGAGTAGTTGAGTTTGTCGAAGACCGTCTTGGGCATAACACTCACGCTGGCGCCTAGATCGCATAGTGCATGTTCAAACACTTGATCTCCAATTGAGCACTCAATAGTGGGGCGTCCTGGGTCTTGTTTCTTGATTGGTGATATGTTCAGGATGGCCGCACTACACTCCTCTGTGAGCTTGATAACTTCGGTGGTGGGCAGTGGCCTCTTGTTGTTTAGAATGTCTCTGAGGTATCTTGCATATGTAGGCACTTGTAGGGCATCTAGTAGAGGCACATTAATATATAAGTGACGTATAACCTCCATAAATTTTCCAAACTGCTTATCCATCCTTTCCTTTCTCTGTCGACGAAATGGTAAGAAGTTGGTGTCATTATAATTGCGTTGAGGCTCTTGCTCTAATGGTGGCACAACTTCTTCTAATTCATCGTTGTTTCTCTCCGCAGGTGCTGCTGGCGATGCCTGTACTCTTACTCCTCTTCTAGGATGTGTACCTTCAGGATATGGGGGATCTTGAGTACTCTTGCCTTCTCTTGTAGTGATTACATTGATTTATTCAGAGCTGGTGGCAATGGGCAAAGCAGTAGCCAACTTTGCTACTTGTGATTCAATCTTTCGGTTATAGCTCAGTTGATCCTTTATGGCAGAAGAAAAACTTTCCATCTTACGATTCATACTCTCTATGATCTTCTCATTAGAAGCTAGCCTTTGTGATAACTCTTCATTGATCTTCGGCTGCTGTCTAATCACATTCCACAAGGATGGTTGTTTGACTTGATCCAATCCTTGGGTGTTGCCAATAATGCTCAGATCTTCTGGCAAATCAGGGGAGTATGTGATTCCTAAATATCTTTCCGTTCTTGCATGAGAATCCATAGCATCCTGAATAGCCTGACGATCCTTCTTGTAGTTGTCTCGCTGTTCGAGCCAGTCTAATAACACATTCATCTTGGCTGAAACTGCACTCAACTCTTCAATGTCAACTTCTTCACTCATCTTGCAATGCGGAGCATCGTCCAACGACCAGCCTTGATTAGAGGCTATCGTCTCCATGAGTGACTTGGCCTTCTTGATAGTGAGTGACAAGAACGTTCCTCCAAAGAAGAACATCTAGTTGCCCTTGTGCTCCTTTGGATAATCCATGATAAAAAAGCCTTGCATGAGCAACCAATCTTCTATTCCATGATGGGGACAATCTGATATATAGTCCCGAAAGCGTTCCCATGCCTCCGGAATAGGTTCATCTTTCTATTTGTTGGAAACCGCAATCTTCTCTCTTAAGGCACTAGTCTTGCCTCGAAGGGAAGAATCTCTTCGAAAAGGCCTTCGAACAATCTGCCCATGTCTCGATGTTTTCTTGATTTGCATAGAACCACCGCCGCTTTCCCGCTTAACGAGAACGGGAACAAACGAAGAAGTATGATGTCTTGAGTGACGTTCTTGATGATGAGTGTCTTTGCCAATCTCCGAGAAAATTCTCAAGATGAGCACTAGCATCTTCACCGATCTTTCCACCGAATGGAGTTGCTTGCACCATGTTAATGAGGCTTGGCTTGAGCTCAAACTCAAGATTGTTGATTGGAAGTGTTGGTCCGGTGCAAATGTCCTTCGTGCTCGGAGCAGAAAACTCTTGCAGGGTCTTGTCAGCCATGGCTCAGAAACTGGTGTAAAACGAACTCTTGATTGGGTTGATTAAAATTGATGAAAGATGATGATGAATCAAGACCAATCCTGCAATACCCCTGTATATGATATAAACAAAGACAAACAAGGGTAAGCCTGCTTAAGCGAGAGGTACCTAGTCATGGTTCCATCTATATGTATGCATTTGATCAATATCTCTTTATAGCTTAGCCTTTCCCTCGGCAACGGCGCCAAAAAATGCTTGTTGACACCTCTTAAGCCATCATGCAATTACACCGGGTTGTCATCCCCAGCCGACATAAGAGGTGTGGTATTAAATTATGCAACTATCTTAAATATAAATGAGTATCCGCAGCGCCTAAGATAAAAATACCATTGTAGCATTTTATTGGGAGTGAACCCAATTGTCGAATTTATTTAATCCCATGGGAAAGGATAGCTAGAGAATATTGATGTGTATACATACTTAGATAGAATCCATATGACAAGGACATACTTATACAGGGGGTAAGCCACATAGATATGTATATGATAAGTGTAGGGCAATGATAAATCACTTTCGAGATAGAAATAGAAACTCTCTAATGTAGCAAGACAAAAAACAGGGAGATTAGTTAAGAGATTGAATTCCTATGTAGTGTCGAAATTACTAAGTCTTTGCATCTACTCTAGCATGTTACTTTCATCTATAGCATTGATGACTCTAAAATACTCAAAAGGAATATTACTAGGGAGGTTTGTGAATAGAACACTCTCCTCCTTCGCAATAGCGTTCTGCTAATCTTATAGACGGGGGATGGAATACATAGGATTCAACAGGAATGCCACACCCGCGATCGACCACCGAACCCGGCCTACAAGGTGCATTCGTAGGTAGAGCATATCTAAGCACCATGCTTACATAATTACTACCACTTAACCCACTCGAGTAATGAGCTAAGCGCTTTACGATCATTTGAAATAATTCATCGTCAATCAATACTATATCAAGCAAAACACTAGAATAAACTAGGAGCTTAATAAACTGAAACATAATAATTAAGAACAAAGTCATAAATAAAGAGGGATACAAAGCTATACCAGCCTCCCGGATGACGATTCCAAAATCCCCGAGCGTAGCCAACTCTACTGAAACCTTGCTAGCTAATGCCTAACTAGAACTTGAAGTATTGGAGTTCTAATCTAATTCTCGAGGATGGAACCCTTCGCTCTCTCTCAAGAGAGGAAATAATGAATTAGGGTTTTACGGGCTCTCCCCGGGGGGGTGCCTCTCCTTTTATAGCCCCGGGCGATGATCGTGAGCCATCGGATCAAACCGACATTGACGGGCAAAATGAGATTGATCTTCAAAGGCGGTGGAGCGATCCGGGCGAACCGGGCCCCGAGGGGAGGCGAGCCTGCATCGGCCGGTCGAGGCCCAGCCGGCCGGTCGGCCTAGTGCCCTCCGGGCCTCCGGCTCGACGTTGTGCCTTCTCGTTCCTTCTAGATCCTTCTGCGGCGCCGTGGAGTCCGTTTTTCCGTTTTCTTGCTCCGATAAGCTCTTATGTTGCGTCTTTTCCAGTTTATGCTGCGAAAATAATGAAACACCAAAACTTCGTGGAATTCGATCGATGTAAGCCCTATGTCTAGTTTGGTGTTCTCGATTGTCTTCTTCTCAAGGCTAGTTGGCGGGTAAATTTATGCAATAATGGCCGTCAACAGCACATCAAATCTAACATACATGCGTACTAGGGCCCACCGAAGCGGGTGAAGCTGGGATAGGTTATTTCTTCAGCTTCAGCCCACCCTATTTCTTTGTGAGAGAAAGAAATAAGGATCTCTCTCCCATGAAGGTATTTATAAAAAGGATGCTTAACAAAAAATACCTCACAACAGCTCTGGTGAAGTTGCTTCAAACATGACCTAAATGAGAGAGGTGAAATAATACTGAAGTGCATGTCCTATATATCTTTTTTTATCAATAGGTTCTACATATTTGGTGTACATTAGATTTGTGTACTGGTATTTTCTACGACTACTCCAATTTAAACCCAAAAGGTCATATTAGTGACTCGGGGTGTTTGGGACTCCTTCACTCCATTTTTTTCTGCTTTGCTCCACATTTTATAACCAAATAGGTTTAGCACCATGCAACTCTGCTCGAAAAAAAATGAAGTTGTGAGAGCCCAATAGTGTGCTTCACAAACTCTAGGTTTTTATAAAGATTATATTAACTATATTTTATAAAACTATATCTATACCTAATTAATAATAAAAAAGCAAAATTTCCGCCTATTTTTTGGTCAATCATTTTTTGTCCATCGTCTTCCTCTAACTACCCAACAATAGAAAGTTTCTTCTGTCCAGACAACTATATATAAACCATGCAATAACTCTCATCTAGCGTGATACGAAGTCCAATTCTAAAACATATTGAGTGATGTAATAGTAATCTAATTGCACGTTTCCGTGTTTGTTATGTATTTCATTTTTTCATGATCTTTATTTTATCCAACTCTCAGAACTCCAAACTATGATGTTTTCCGTTTTGGCTGTGTACACCCCTGGATGTAGAGGCCGGATTTCGTTATCCATTATCGAAAAAAATGATGTTTTCTGTTTTGATAAAATCTGGTCCATGGTCCTCTCCTTCACATGGACGAGGCAAACTCCAAAACATTCACATCGATTTTTCTCCACCTCCCGCACCAATGAATACGAATTGTTTTTCTTCTCTAATACTAAACCAAGTTTTCCTAATAACCAGTAGGAATTATAATCCATATATGAACGGATAAAAGTAGAAATATATTTATATTCTAATACCAAATTAAGTTTTCCTATACATACATTACAAAAGAGAGCACCCACGTACAGCAACATAATTCTTCCCTAATTTACATATCGGCAATCCTCCAACTCCAATCCCCCATGCTCACGTCCTAATTCCCAACCCTAGCTGGTAAGCACAAGCTGCTGCTGCTGCGCTGCAGCTCGCTGCAGCGAAGTGCTGCGCCCAGGGGCCAAGCAGCTCCCTGGTCATGTCTCGTGTAGCATGGTAGGCGGCCATCAGCTAAGCGAGCTTGCGGTCTGACACATGTAGCACGAGCGGTCTGCACCCCCACGGCTAGCCAATTTGTCTTCTTACATTTACAGGTATATTTTGCAATCTTCATGCATAGAACTATAGATCAACTTATCAAAAACTATAGTATTAACTTATTCTTCTTTGAGGTACCATCTTGTGTTGCTTATTCACCTTTTTACCATAATTTATGTGATTGTAGTTTTTCCCCTTAATTTGTTTGATCGTATTTTATTAGATTTGGTTCAAGTATTAGATTTGGTTCTTGAACCGTTTGGTTCGTTTTCTAATTAGAACTCGCCCCGCCTATTTTTTTTTTGTTGCGCCAATGACAATCGTGGTGATGTAACTGAGTACACACAAAAATCCACAGTCATGGGTGCTCAACTTGTACATCAGCCTTGAATCTAGCAGCTGTGTGGGCCCCACATAGCGTCATGCCGTAGAACGGTGTGGCCGTCCTACCCGTTGCCATGTCCAGCTAGGACAACCCACCGTCAGAGTAGCTCGCGTAGGTTGTGGGCCCGTGGTCATGAGTGCCCAAGCACATGGCAGTGAGGCTCAAGTCCGAGTAAGCGCTCCGGAGCCGCGCCGCGAAAAATACAGGAGATGGTATTCTATGATATGTAGATGTTACCTCTACCTTTATTAAAATGGATTAAAGTCCACTTTTGGCCCCTCAACTATTGGGTTCGTCTGATTTTCACCCTCAACTACAAAACCGTCTAATTTTCACCCCCATCTGTCAAAACCGTTCACTTTTGGCATCTGTGAGCGGTTTTGACCAGGATTAAGCGGTTTTGCATGGCACTTTGTAGCATTGCTAACGTCGGTGATGATGTCGACACTCCTTTTTAATTTCTTGAAAATTGATATCTTTTTTTATTCGAGCTCCAAATATAGCAAATAATATATCAATTTTGATCGTCTCGACGAGCTCTTTTGCAATTGTGTACTCCGTTTTATTGTTTAAGATAATTTTATTTCATGAAAATATAAATACTTATACAAAACAAGTGAGAATAATTAATATTAGGTGTATATATATATATAAGGTACGCCACCCGATCGTCATGCTTCCGTAATCCGGCCGTGTATATATATATATATATATGAGGTACATATATGTATATTCTAGCTAATATACGGTAGTGCATCCAAGTACACATAATTAATATTAGGTGTATATATATATATATATGTCTCTGGTCAGTTTGATAGTTAGGATAGTGCATCCAAAGTATATCCAAGATACAATTAATATACGGCCGTACCTCATATATATGTATACGGTAGTACACAAAATTAATATAAGGAATTTCCAATATACGGTAGTACACATAATTAATATCATATCATTAATATACGACTGTATATCCAGTATACGGTAGTACACACACACATATATATATATTGTATTTTATTTTTTTATGAAACAAAATTATCTCAAACAACAAAATGGAGTACACCATTGCAAAGAGCTTCTCGAGACGATCAAAATTGATATATTATTTGCTATATTTGGAGCTCCGAATAAAAAGATATCAATTTCGTAAATTAAAAAGGAGTGCTGACATCATCATTGACATCAGCAACGCTACAGTGCCATGCAAAACCGCTCAACCTCAGTCAAAACCACTCCCAGGTGCCAAAAGTGAACGGTTTTGACAGATAAGGGTGAAAATTAGACGGTTTTGTAGTTGAGGGTGAAAATTAGATGAACCCAATAGCTGAGGGGGCCAAAAGTGGACTTAATCCTATTAAAATTAAAGAACTAATGAAAGGTTTGTTATCTATTTTTTTTTTTTTTAAATTTGACATGTTAAATCTGGCCCTATGATTTAAGTCAATGGTCAATGTCTTACCGTGCTTTGTATAAAGCCTAACATTATGTCTCTGTTAATAACAAAAAAATTATGTCTTTATTACTATATAGGAGTAATATTTAATATTTTTTCTTCCGTTACAACTAACATGTACTCGAGTGTTTTTTTTGCTATTTCCAAAGACTTCAGATGATTATTTACTATCCTATAAAAGTGCATTTTAGAATGAACGTACACAGTTATGAGTATAAAAATATAATTACCTAGCTTTCTACTGCTAAGTAAACATTGAACAAATAATTTTTTTATCCATTGCAACGTAAAGATATATTTTTTCTACTTCCTCCATCTCAAATTATAAGATGTTTGATTTTTTGAATCTAAGTTTGATCATTCATCTTATTCAAAAAATTTATATAAATATTGTCAAATTTAAGTTATTTTTGAAGAACTATCATTAATAAAGCAAGCCACGACAAAAGAAGTGATGTTTTATAAATTTTTTGAATATAAAATAAGTAGTTAAATTTGGTGTAAAAAAGTCAAAGTCTTATAATTTAGAATGGAGGGAGTAGTATTTAATATAAAAGGTAGCCGTGAAACTTATTTTCGGAGAGCGCGTCAATTTGGAATTCATGGAGGGATGCCTCCGGATTTTTTTTTCCTCATAGAAATTGCAGCAATTTTATTCCCGTTTTCATCCTAGGAGTCACGAGCACGTCTCCAGGACGCGTACGGCTCGATCTCCGAATACGGTGCTCGGATCGGACGGTCGACAGAGCGAGCCCCCGCGTGTCCTCGCCGCTATATATTTAATATATATATCCACCTGCCGCACGCCGCAATCCCCAATCGAGTTCCCCAATCTATCGCCCTCCCCCTCCTCTGCGCAGCAGCTACAGAGCTAGGGTTCCCGTCCTCGACTCGATCCGGCGAGGGCACACCACCCTTCCCCACTCCGATCGAACCGATGGCGGCCGAGGGCGAGAAGAAAATGATAACCCTCAAAAGCTCCGACGGTGAGGAGTTCGAGGTGGAGGAGGCGGTGGCGATGGAGTCGCAGACCATCCGCCACATGATCGAGGATGACTGCGCCGACAACGGCATCCCGCTCCCTAACGTCAACTCCAAGATCCTATCCAAGGTAATCGAGTACTGCAACAAGCACGTACATGCCGCAGCAGCAGCCGCCGCCGCCTCTAAGGCCGGTTCCGACGACGTGGGTGCCGCCGCCGCCAACAGCACCGCCGCCTCCGGCGAGGACCTCAAGAACTGGGATGCTGACTTCGTCAAGGTCGACCAGGCTACGCTCTTCGACCTCATCTTGGTAAAGGATACTACCTCATACTGACTCTCATTATCTGTAAGTGTGGGAACAATATTAGATCTATGAGCGGCTAGGGTTTGGAAGTTTACATTCAGATCTGCATTGGATTTATTGGATTTGTTGGTGGTTGATAGATGTTCATGTGCTGATTGCATAGACACTGGCTATTAAGGTAATGTTTATCTTGTGCTGATCGCATAGACTCTGTGACTATTTGATTGTAACTTAATTTGTTCGTAGTTGATGGCTGTTTTATCACGTGCTGATTGCATAGGCTCTGGGGCTATTCAATTGTAACATAATTATGTATGATGGTAGATTGGATTGTTAAGTGTATTAGTTTTGTATTGCAAAAGGTGATCTTTTTATGAAGACAAAGATTACATCTGAAAGGTGAAGCTGTATTGAGTTTAAGATCATCTTTGGTTCTATAATTCCTTTTGTTGGCATCTATAATCATAAGTATTGCTACCTATATGATATACAATGTTTGTTGCATGTTATCTTTGTTGTTGTGGAAGTCTAAATTTTCTAAAGTTTTGTGCTTATATGGTGTCATCCTTGAATTTTTGTGATAACATCATTGTTTACTGAGTGATGATATATGGTTTCTCTTATGAGCTTTCTGTTTATAGATGCACACAATGATCTATAGCAGTGTCTTTTCCCTGATTTCTTAATGCAGAGTTATGTTCTAGCAGTGTGGTACCTAGATAGTGGTTTCTTCTGAATATGATTATGATATCCTTATCTTAAATGATTGGAGTACATGTCTGCCTCCCTGTTTTGTGAATATGACTATGATAACCTTCATGTAAATGTTGTTCATGTTCTGTCTCCCTTTGCTGTTCCTATGACACCGTTAGATATTCTGTGCTGGCTCTGAATATGTATCTAAATTAGTGCTAGTTAGTCAGAGAACCAAAGCAAGCTCTTAACTCGATCCATTTGGTGCTAGTTAGTCTGGGAACCAAAGCAAATCTGTTTGCTGTGAGCACTAGTGATTTTGTGGATGAATATTTTGTCTATTATTTAATTTATAATTAACTATTTGGTCACTGATCATAGCTTTTGTCTGATACTTAGAGAAAAGATAAATTTCATAACTAGATACTAGATAGTTAATTGGATGATTGACAAAGTTCCATAATCATGCTACTTTTTCTTTGAGATTTGATATTACTGTTGCGTTTCAGTTTTAATAATAATAATTCGCTATACTTGCCCTTTTTCTTGGTAGCATGTTTTGTCACTTGAAAGTTTCTCATTTCATTTACCTTCTCCTTTCCCTGGTTAAAAGGTTTGGCTTCATTAACAGTATGAACATGGTAATATTGCTTTGTTTTGTCTAGTTTATTTTTCTTGAAGATCTTATATGGTGTCTGTATCCTCTGCATTGTCTTCACTGCATATATACCCTGCTTATTATTTGTGCTGTTTATAATATGCCAAAGTTGGCCTAATTTGTAGTTTTGATTGATGATAACTGTATCTATTTGATAATCATGCTTATCTTCCTTGACTTGAGGTTATATCAATTTACTTTTGACATGGTTGTTGTGCCTTTTGTTTTGCATTTTTTATTGTCACTGTTTTTGGTTGATTTTCATAATTATAAACTGTAAAACTGCAATTATTTTTTATACTGCTTCTGATTGGTTCTCTCCCCTAATTCTGTAGGCTGCAAACTATCTCAACATCAAGGGTCTGCTCGACCTGACCTGCCAGACTGTTGCTGACATGATCAAGGGCAAGACTCCAGAGGAGATCCGCAAGACCTTCAACATCAAGAATGACTTCACCCCTGAGGAGGAAGAGGAGATCCGCAGGGAGAACCAGTGGGCCTTTGAGTAAGGAGGTGCTGAACCCCTGAGCTCTTGATGCCTAGGTTTCGTCATATCTACTACCTTGCAATGCTCTGCTTTTATGTGTTGTCCTAATGGTTGTAAGTATTTTGGGAGTTAACTTTGCTTGCGAATGTGTCAGTAAAACTGATGTGGTCAATGGTCGGTTATTACCATGAAAAGACTTTGGCTGCTGCCTTAAGAGGTTTAGTCCCATTTGCATTATAATCATTTCAATCCTTGTGGATGATTTGTGTGATTCCATTGTGAATCTCGTGACAAAATATTTTCATTGTGATATTGCCTATTCACGAGCCACTCAATTTGTCGATTCTGCGTTTTTTTTTCCTGGGCTTAGTTAAGATTGCTCTTAGTCAAGCATAAGTGATTCTGCGCGTCTAACCTGGTGCTAGCAACTGATATCGTCTGTTAAATTAACAATCTGAGGTCTGTGGGTCAGATTAGTGCTCTATGGCCAGGCCATACTTAGGGGCAACCTTTTACTTTCGAGTTTTTATTAATAAGGTGTGAGTGTGACATGTCATGGAAATGAGTTACTGTTGAACAGTATTGGTGTATTTGCTACATAGTACACGTTTGTTTCAGATTTTGAAGTAGTGCGTATCAGTTTCGAGATAGAACTTGTCTCCTTTCTCTCTCCATTGTTTGTTTCAGATTTTGAAATAGTGTGTATCAGTTTCGTCATGATGGAACTTGTCCCTCCATGAAATTTCCAATCAAGTAGGAGTTCAGATTCTGAAATAGTGCGTATCAGTTTCGTCATGATGGAACTTGTCCCTCCATGAAATCTTCAATCAAGTAGGAGTTCTTAGGAGATGCGGCTCTAAGTTGCACATGAGCCAATTAAGCCTTGTTTGGATCTAGGTCTAATTACTAGCTAGCTAAAAATTCACCAAATTTGGTCTAGCCCATCCAAATATGAAGCTAATTGGTGAGCTAATTAGTCACTAGCCACTAGCTGTGTAACCCTAGCTATTTTGGGCTAATATGTGAAACATTGCTTGTCGGAGTTAAGATATTGAGCTTTTTACCTATGTGCCATTATAAAAGATCACTATGACCTGTATACTATTGAAAAATAAGTTCTTTAGTGTCATTGTTTGAAAATTTTTTCTCCTACGTGCAATTTCATCTCTTTACCGTTGATTCTAACAGTGACTCTCAAGTAGGCCCGAAATTACTCTATTAACCCATCATTCTTTGTAGTCAATCCCCACTCTCCTCATTTTGTAGTCTATACCCCGCCTCTTCGTCCTTTGAGCCAAACCCTAGGGAGCAGCTGGTGAACTCGAGCAGACAGTCGCTACGTGTGGCGCGGAGGCAGCTGGGCGGTGAGGCTGCATGCGTTGGGGGCGCTTAGGGCTGTCGCGCTTGGGGGCGTGCAGGGCCCATGATGCCGTTACAGAGCGCGTCGCGGCTTGGCGAACCGGCGGCCAGCGCATGGGGAGTTCGCAGTTCTTCGGCGCAGGTACCGGTAATTCGCCGACCGTGTCGCGGAAGACAGCAAGCGTGGGCCGGGACAGCTGCAGGTGGCCAATTTGTCGTCGATTTGTTTCAATTAAAAAGGATGAAAGACGGACGACCACCTTGGCTTCCAAATGGGCTAGTTCTTGTTTTATTCCTTCAATTGCATTGTATGAGTGCCTTGTCATGGTTTAGATTGGATTAAACCGTGTAGATATTTATGGTATTCATGTTCATCTGTAGGCATCGAGATTAGTTTCAATCTAGAAATCAGAATAATTTATATTTATTGGTTCTTGCAATTGTTAAATTTATATTTATTGGTTCTCATAATTTATTACTTGCTGCAACTGTCAAATCTATATTTAATGGTTGTCATAATCGTTGAATTTAAATTTATTTGAATTTTTATGCCACACATGGCAGAGGAAAAGTTTATTTATAGGAAATACAAAAAATTTTTATGCCTAGTACAACTAAGGGTAGAAGAGTTTTTTCACTAACCGTTACCTACTTCTACATGTAAAATGGATGAAAGTGACATGTTGGGAAATTTTTTTCACATAATGGTACTGAAAGAACTTCTCGTTTTTAGATGATACACAGGCCGTAGTGATCTTTATAATGGCACACAGAGAAAAAGCTCTAAAATATTCTGTGTATTTGAAGGAACTGAATAGTTAACCGTTTGTGTGGCTCAGCCGATCGAGGTCCATTAGTTATGGCCCACCTAGGCCACACACATGACATCTTGTCCTTTTCTTATGCGACCCATGACCATGAGGAAGGATTGAGGGAGACTAGAAACCAAGTATGAGTCTAACAAAAGAATATAGAAAATATAATGATTCCAATCCCAAAAAGGAAAAACATGGTGGTTTATTTTTTGTCTAAAATGAGTGCGTGTGGATGGCTTGTAGTATAGAGACCATGCGCAAGCCAATTCCCTATATTTCAGGCTATTCACATATCTTGCCACATCGTGATTAGGTAGCCCATGTCTCGCCCTTCTTTTCTTGTGCGTAGTGCAGTAGTGCAACACATAGTGTAATGACTCATCACTCTTGTCCCATGCATATTTTGCTTTATCTACACTTTTACACATAACATGTATTCTATTCTTTTCATCTTTATTGTTGTCACTTTGCCCTTTTCTTAGCACGAGCTCCAATTTCCTCCCTCTGCTCTATGGCACTCTTTTTGCGCTTGTTTCTGTTACCGTGAGTAAAGTAGGCATCCTATGGGTGATGAGGTCAAGAGCATGAAAACATGTAGCTTGGTAAGAAATGATGGATTATTTTTATTTTTGTTGGCGTAATTAATTTATTTAATAAAAATAGAGCACTTGGCATGAGGTGAGTTCACATGCATTTGCACTATGTCCTTTTATTATGTCTAATCTTGTCAAGCCTTTAGGATATCAAGTATTCTTGGTATAGTTTATGTTCGTCTAAAGAAAAATAACACTTAACAAAGACAAACAAAAAGAAAATTTCTAAAATTAACAAACATACTACAAAAGGGCAATGTGAACTTCATGTCTTGTTAGAATACTAAACAAAGTATTTCTAGTAATGAAAACTACAACTCCAATATATGTTGTAATATCTTAGTGATATACAACATTTGAGACTGTATAGACCAAAATCTGCTGGTACATCTTTTGAATAAACATAACTGGAAGAAACTCGACTGGTGGTAATCTCTTAAAGTTTGCCTCCAACACCTTATTACATAATGCCATTGCTCACTCTATAGCACTATTGCTGCCAACATAAATTACTTCCCTGCCTCATATAAATTACTTCCCTGCCTCATTTGTATCATCTTTCTCGTTCATTCCTCCCTTACCCTCATTATTATTCTTTGCCTTCTCTATTGGTAGGTCGGTGGGGCTGGATGAGTTAGAAGTTCCCACAGAATTACCTTTCTCAAGGAAGTTGAAGAAGCGGACATGCCCTCCATCTGCAATGTTGTAACGCTGGGCAATGGCACGTGGTGCACACTTCTTCTTCTTGTAGATACGACAGACAACCCAGGCAGGATTAATCATGACAGGAACAACCTTGGGGACACTTGTGGTAGCATTGCAAAGAGCTTCAGACAGATTATCCTTTTTCTACATAGTTCACAAAACTTTTGTTATGTAGTGCCGTTTTAGTTGAAAATGGGTAAAACATGGTGAATACTAATGTTGTTTTACATAGAACAAAGCAGCTAGGCTTGGCAAAGAAAAGTTAAGTTTGAGGTTCCTAATTTTACAAATGAGAAAAATGAGACAACATGAATGATTTATTTTTACTATATGTCGCTCACAAGTGAAATAGACAAAGATTGTTGAATCAGGTAGTTTTTAGATGTTCTCTATAAGCAACTCTATGTTAGGATATAGGCTCAATGCTTTAGAGGTTACAACAACAATTCCACGAGAACAAGTTACTGACACGTGTTGTTGACCGAACTAGTAAAGCTTAATTACTTCCAAGCAAACCGATAATGAACTCCTTTTAACATCAAAATTTTGAATCTTCAAAGAATATATCCCACGCCAGAGGACAACTAATTATTTCACCACACAAAAAAATTTGCTGGACTAAGTAGTAAGATTCACTCTAAAACCATGCATATTATCATGTATAGCCCCCCTCCTACTTCACATGCAACCAATAGTATTCAGAACAAAATTCTTTGGTTGTGTCAACATACCTTTGTGATTGTGGTTGCATCATGACTGTGTCCTAAGTTATTGGTTCCATTGGGACTAATCACTAGATAG
Source organism: Chrysopogon serrulatus (assembly GCA_015844335.1). Lineage (NCBI taxonomy): Eukaryota > Viridiplantae > Streptophyta > Magnoliopsida > Poales > Poaceae > Chrysopogon > Chrysopogon serrulatus. The sequence goes on along the minus strand of JADLZL010003341.1, from coordinate 96,740 downwards.
GGTGTGAGGCCAGCTTGAACAAGGCTATACTCTTGCATGACCCATTCTGTGTTCTCACCAGCTGCTGCCTTGCCAAGGTAGAACACTAGTGTTTTCTTTAGCCCAACCATCAAAGCCATTCCACCATTGATGATATTGCTAAAGATGGGCACATCCTTACCCGATGCCCTCCAGTGTCCATCACCTGCTGCACGATTGCACCGGTTTCCATGTGGCCATCTTTGTACTCTTTGACAAAAGAAGTATTTCTCCATGGATCCCTCTGTGCATATACAACAATAAAAAGAAAACAACCAAGCAAGGGAATTTTGAGCCATACTTAGATCAGATCATACTGTAGCAAGAGCAATCAAACAAAATTAGAGGAACTTATAGATGTATTTATTGGGAAAGTTTGATGTATGTATAGATGACCTGGTACTAGGTCCCAAGGGTTGTGGCTTAGGATATCCACATCAACAATGAATGTTGAGGGGAGTGGTTCATTCGCAGCACGAGGACGAAGGTAGCTCATCACGATCTCCTCTTCAGTAGGTTTAAACTTGAACCCTGGCTCGAGTTTCACGGAGGCTTCACTTGCTGTGGGCTTAGGGAAATCCATGGATGTGTGTTGTTGGTTGAATGGTGGGCTCTACTCTAGATATAATGAGCTTATTTGAGATTATTTGGTGATGGAGATAGAAGTGTGGGAAAAGGGACATTTATAGGGGCAAGAGGGTTGTTACCTTGCGTGAGGGTAACTCATCTTTATCTCCTTTCCTATGTCATTTAGCCACTACACATTTTTGTCCTTCCCCTTTTTTGGTCCACTCCATTTAGTGTGTGCTTTAAAAGATGTGATTACAAAGTCTCCTCAGAGACATCCAAAAAAGATATGACTAAAAAGCGCCCCCTAGATAAGGGTTTATCTCCACGCCCTCTCCTAAACCCAACAACACAACCCAACCTCTTGATTTTGTATGATGGCTCCTCTTTCGTAACCTTGAAATCTCAATTTACTTTGCAGCCTATATGGGTTCCTACGGGTTCAAACAGGTGCCACATGCTAGTTATGTTTTTTAGCACCACTGGCCTGGTAATAATATATTAGAGCAATGGAGATGATGTCCATTTGTTTTCATAGGGTTCCTTTGATCATAACCAGCTCCTGGGCCACGTTTTCTTTATACCGCCACTGCAGTGTAGCATTGTTTGACATCCTTTTTATTATGTACCGATAATTGTGTGTATTTATTTCATTCACCCATTTTTGTTCCTCTCATGCTAGAAAATATGTTTGCATAGTCCAAATTTGAAGAAAGAGTAAAGTGAGGGGGGACTCAAGCTCATTTTCCACACTACCCCATAGCAGAATTGGTTCTATTTTGATCTAGACAAAGAAATGCTAGGTGTCAGTGACTAGGCCTTGTTTCTTGTTTCCCATGATACAGTTCGTCTCATCTAGTTACTTTAATCTACCTTTTGTATTTGGGTCTCTTATGGGGGAGGTGATGCATGGAATTAAGATGCAGATGTATGAGACAGGAATTATATATGTGCGATAAAGGGTTTCAAGTAGACCTTGCTTCCAAGTTTGGTCTTGCCTTCAGTTACATGGTTATGTTTCTTGTATGTTTTTATTGTTTTAGTTAAGTGAGTACACAAGCTAATACTCCCTCTGTTCCAAATTGTAGTTCGTTTGACTTTTTCAACCTCAAGTTTGACCACTCGTCTTATTCAAAAAACTATGCAAAATTTCATATCTTTTGTTGTGTCTTGATTTATAAATAAAAGTTCTTCAAGAATGACTTAAATTTAACTATAATTGCACAAAATTTTTGAATAAGGCGAGCGGTCAAACTTGAGGTAAAAAAGTCAAACGAACTATAATTTAGGACGGAGGGAGTAACTGTTTATGCCTCTGCAAATATATGCTTAGCTGTACTTAAACTCCTATTTTTGGTATAAGCAGGAAGAAAAGAAAAAGGGCCAAGTTAACTAAAGGCAGGAACATCCAAACAATTATGGGCCATTCATTTAATTTGATCAGATGGTTGATATCATCTATTACTTCCTAAGAGGTAATATAAAAATAAGGAAAGTTCTAGATATAAAAATATTTTTTTCTAGATCTAATTGCTGCATTTCTGATCTATTAGATATGGTAAATATTTTCTATTTTGCAACTTTGGATATGATATTTTGTATTCATCCGTGACATCTATGGCCACTTCATTTTTAGCATTTTCTAGCTAATGTGAACAATGACGAACCAACATTGATAACTAGAAAAACATAACATAACCCAATCATTTTCTACATGACAAATATGAAACCCTATCATTATACTTCCTCCATCCTAAATTATAAGAAGTTTGACTTTTTTTGATCCCAGGTTTAATCACCCGTCTTATTCAAAAAAAATTATCAAATTTAAGTTATTTTTGAATAACCTTTATTGATAAAGCAAGCCACAACAAAAAAGTGATATTTTGCAAAAAAAAAATTAAATAAGATGAGTGGTCAAACTTAATGTTAAAAAAGTTAAATGTTTTATAAATTGGGATGAGGAAGTAGTTATTTATATGTAAAAATGTTGTAACATCACAGGTATATATGTATCACAACCTAATAATATATACCCTAACAAGACATGTTACTTAAAAAATATATGTGATGCTTAACTTGCATTATATATACAATATACTATGAGTTAATGACACATGACAAGAAGACTTGTATAGATAATGATGATTGTGCTTAAACATTTTATATACATCACTCATGTATGTGATACATTGAGGACCCGTACATCTCTAATTTGCATGCAAATTAAAGAAACAATTTTAGGCGTGTAGAGGACAGATCCATGCTATGCATCTACTACATACTTGCCATAACAAGTGCATGCTCCTATATCGATATGGCATGGAAAACAGCGCACAAACATAGCCAACATTTTCCTTGATTACTTGGTTACTTAATTGTCTAATATGCTCTAAAATTCAATGGTTATGATTTATTTAAACTCTTATCTCCTAAGGGGTAATATATGTACCGTAGCAAAAACCCTTAACTAAATCAACACACTATGGTTAACTAGGCTTCCCCATTGCAATCATATGTTACCTCACTCTCTCTCATTGAACCCATTGTTTGCAAGTCAGATCTTACCTTACCCATACCTCAAGTATGCCCCTGAAATATGAGAATTTGACACTGACAATAGGTTTTACACAAGCAAGGATCTTGTAGAAGCATGTCTCACAATTGTCGTCCACAGATAATTTAGTCAACACCACACCCTTTGGCCTTGTTTGGCTATACACAAATATACTCCAATCCATGTGGTTTGAGAGGGATTGAGGTATAATTGTGTGCAGCCAAAAACCCTTATTTGGATAGTTTCAAGATTGACGACACAATTTAATTCCTAAGTTCAGGCAGGGTATCTCAAATTTAGTGTGTGGTGTACAACACCAGCCCTGGCGCACTAGTTGTATTGTATGCCAAAGTATGTGACATGTTGACATATAAACATGGAAAATAAGCATGGTGTAGTGTGTATCATCAGCTAAAATGTGAGCTCGTCCTATAGACTATGGTTTCTTATTTGGATAGTGTCGTCCAAGGTTAATTAGAAGATTCTATTCCAGGATGTCTCAAGTGTGTCTACACACTAGGCTGCAGCAACAATCATTGAAGTCAGGCCCTTGCAAGTAGCTAGTGTGCATAACTAAATTAATTTATTGAAGTTAATTTTGTTTTTTCAAGAAATAATCAATAGCATCCTTGCTTAAAGATTGTTACTATCTCTGTTATGTTATTATCTTAATTAAAAAAACTTGAATCAGTTACCAACAAAGCTATAGTCGCAGACATCATGACAGCATCACATATCTGTTAGTTTTATATTGCGCCCTGCCTCAATCCCGAGTACCCCACCCAACTACAATGCGCCCTCCCCCTACACCACCACCCCAACCTCTTCGTAGATCCAGGTCAGTAGTGTCCCTTCCTCCACTAGAGATTGAGGACAGTTGGTCAACAACATGATTTGCATCCAAGGCAACATTGCTAACCCTAATGGCGGCAATGATAAGCAACCTAGTGTAGACAACAGCATCAATCTTACAATCGCCTTCAAGAGAGTGGCATCCATGGTGGTGTTGCCACTAGTGGCTATGACAGCCTCCACCCATAGTAATGGTGGTTAGGCTCTTCCTAGCTAGATATTTGGTGGTGCTTCATGCTGACAGTCATGGTTCATGGATCCTATGCTGATGTGCTATTGGTACCCTCCATCCCATGCTCTTGCCTCCTCCTCGCAAAAAGCATGCTTAAGTGGCGCCTCCGAGGGTACTCCCTCCCAAGTGAGGAGGTTGAGGAGCAAGAATGGAAAGGGTGAAAAGATTTACCACAAAGCCTATGTATTTACAAAAGAAACTATAAAGTTAACTTTTCTTGGAACTTCCAGTGTGATCTCAGTAACCAAAGGTTTCTTATTGTCCTTCCTTTGTCTTGCCCTTCATATCTAGCAAGGTGCTAATTATGCTTTCAAACACATTCTTCTGAACGTGCATACCATCGATTGCGTGTCGTATGTCAAGATCTTTCCAGTATGGCAAATACTTGAAAAAATTGACATCTTCTTGAATGTAGCCCCTAGAGTTGGCTTGACATCCTTTCTAGCTTTTCCATCTGTTGTTTTCTTCCTAGAAGCGAACTTGATGTTGTTAACTATCTCAAACACTCTGCGACCTTTACTGTTACCCAATGGAGCAGTAGACTTTAGTTCATTTGAATTGTCGAAGTATCTATCCATCTTTCGCAAGCGGTACCTGTGTCCTTTTGATAAGAAACGCTTGTGCCTCATGTACACTAACTTGTTGGATGCACTGAGGACACATAAAAGGTTTTATCTAGGCATACTAAATAGCCAACCTTTCCCTTGAATTGTCCTAAAAATACAAAGAGAGCAGGGTAATCGTTGATTACAACAAAAATAATTGCTCTCGGAGTGAATGACTCTTTTCAGTATTCATCCAACATATCAACACATGTGTCCCACAAAGTTTCCATTTCCTCCATTAAGGGCTCCAAGAATACATCCATGTCAACACTAGATTATGTGGTCCAGAAAAAAGTATGGTTACAAAAGGTATTTACGCTTCTGCAACAGGTGTGGAGGGAGGTTGTAGATGGTGAGGATCACTGGCCACGTGTTGTGCTTGCTGCTCCTTTTGACAAAGGGATTCATTCCATCAGTACATAGTGCAAACCTAACATGTCTTGCCTCCATAGCAAATTATGGGTGATCATCATTGAATTTTTTCCATTGTTTGCCATCAGCTGGATGTCGAAGCTTTCCATCATTTTTGTGCTTATCAAAAGCATGCTAGGTCATAAGCTCTGCATCCTCTGGGTTAGCAAATAAACACCTCAATTGATCAACCATCGGAAGATACCATATCACCATAGCAGGAACTCTTCTCTGTGCATAATAATCTACTTCTTCTTTTTCTTTATTGCTTGGTTTTGAACCATGTTCGGTCTTCTTTCTCTTCTTCCCTTTAAAAACTGAAGTTGCATTCTATTCTTGTAGATAGTCTCTTTTCATCTTGTACCAACTTGCACCACAATTTGGACATTTGTCTAAGTCTCCGTAATCACCTCGATATAAGATACAATGATTTCTACAAGCGTGGATCTTCTATACACCTATAGTAAGTGGACTGATGAGCTTCTTTGTATAGTACGTGTTAGCAGGCACTTTATTCTTCTTTAGAAGCATATCTTTGAGAGTACTCAATAATGCACCAAAGCTAGCATCGGACCATCCATGCCTTGCTTTTAACATCAACAACTTAAGCACAGACTGTAACATCGTGAATTTTTTGGTATAACCCTTAGTCTCATCATAAAATGGCTCTGTTGCTGTCTTTTTAAGGCCTCCATACCTTTCATGAAGAACATTGATAGATCCATATAACGACGCAATAGTGCAGCCATCAATTTCGCGTCTTCATACCCTTCATCCACCACATGAGTTCTGTTGTCTTCACATCAACATTTGGCATAACATGTTCACTCTGCTAGGGACAATGATGTTGTGGCTCATGTACGAACTGGCATCCGTCGTCAACAAGCATATCAGGGCTATTGGTGTCGATGTTCGCAGGATTCATAGCTGGATATGGTGCAGAACTACCCTCTCCATGTTTTGTCCAAATCAAGTAATCCATCATAAATTCTCGATGGGCCAGATGAAAAAATATTATTTGTGTGTCATCAAAGACCGCAATATTTTTACAGTCTATGCAAGGACACGGTATGTGCTTCGTCTGATTCTATGTGCATGCATCTTAGCGGCATCAATAAATCTATTAACCTCTGAAATGTATGATGGATCTACTCTTGATAAATTATACATCCAAAATGATCTTTCCATCGGTTACCTCTCTATATAACGAATTTATTGTCATCAATGGAATTCAAACATGATTGTTTTGAGAGATTAATTTACTAACCTTTTGATGATCAACAACCTCCTCTCTAAAATAAAGATGAAAACCTCCCAATTGTATATTTCTCAAATTATAGACCTTGAGGCTAGGTTCCTTAAATATGAGAAAGAAGGTATAGTAATTAATTAAACTCTAACCATATCAAAAATTAATAGAAACTAATAAAATAAAACCAACTAATTAATTGGACTACTATTGAAGAAAGACATTGTAATTAATTAAACAAAGTATTAATAATTAAACACTACTTCTCTCTAAATAAGTAAACACTAGTCATTATCTAAACAAAAATAATTAATTAAATTGAACCTAATGAAAATGAACCTTAGCAATTAAATAAGAATCAATCTTCAATTTCTTCTCTCTAAAATAAACCTATTCATGCATGACATACTAATCTATATACAAGGATAAACTCTAATTGAGAAACAATCATGGAAAGAGCTAGTAGAGACATAAAAAAATTCATCTTGAACTACCACATCTAAGCAAATAGAGAAAAAAAACCCTAGTTTTTTTCCTCTCTCACTCATGGTGAAACCCTAGATCCAAAAAGTGGCTAGAATTGAACAACATTGGTTAAAAAGATGCAAGAGGGACATAAACTAATATTTTTTTAACAACCTCCTTCCAAGAATTGAAGATCAAAACCTCTCCTTTTATATTTTAGAAAATCTAGACCTCCAAATCACCAATAATGAAATGTTGGCCTCGAAAATTGTGCTTTGGCCGGGGAGGAAGAAGGGGTATTTATAGCGCACCTAGCACTGGCGGTTGGGTTAGCAAACCTCCAGTGAAAACCAATTATTACTGGCGGTTGGCTTCCGCCAAGATTAATGACTCTATTAACACTCACGGTTGGCTTAGCCAATCGTCAGTGATAATTGGTTTTCACTAGCAGTTCTAAAACGGGCCCTATGTGTGCTCCTCTTGTAAGCACACTTGTACCTAGCCTAAGTTGTTGTGGTTGATCTGTGTGCAGTATGCACACTCTGCAAAAAAAAAAGCGGGCCCTATGTATTCTTTAACACCGACGTCTTTTAAACGAAACCGCCTATACAAATGGAACCCTGGCGCCAAGAGAAATCATTTCTGTACTAGTGAGGCACATAATGAAAAATTTGAAGCACGAATTCTCTAACCATGACAAAGAGCACACAAAGCAAGGAAGTTCTGGACATTTTCTGGTTATGGTTCTTCCAAAAAAAACCTGTATAGTATTAATACACTTTATTCTTGTTTGATTTGGAAGGAATATTAGAACCAAGCTGGTCATGAAATTTTAGAACTCCAGAAATGGATAGGAACTACTCGTGGACAAGAAGCATTAACAATGTCACCAATACCTTCTATATTGAAAACAAAAACTTTTTTTTTTTGAATTGAACAACAAAACTTCCTGCCGAAACTTTTATGGCTCCATTGCTTTGCATCATGATTTCATAATTAGTTACTTCTTCGGTCCAAACAGAGCATAATACTAGATTTGAACCAAGTCAAATTTTATTAAGTTAGGCTAAATATACAAAACAGTATTAATATTTATATCTCTGGATAGATTCATTATCAAATTATATTGAATAATTAATCTCATAATACTTATTTAGTATCTTAACTTTAATAATGCTATACAGATTTGATAAAACTTAAAAATTGTCGAACTCTTAAAAGCAAGTATTGAAATTTTTTAGATGGAGGGAGTACAAAAGCAACAGATTCTCTATCTAGCTTTCGGCTACTAGGGGAGTGCTTTGGAAAGCCACGCCAGCAGCCGAGATCGTCATCTCCTTTCCCTGAGGCGCACCGTTCCCTTGGGGCTGGGTGGGGTGTACCACCGCACCTTGCTCCTTGCTTCAGCAATGCAAACGGGAAGCCGCGGTACTAGAATCCGACAGCAAGTGTAATCAAACTACTAGTACTAGTACTGTAGACGTTAATTAATCAGAGACAAAAGCAACAGACCAAAGAATGGAAGCTCGAAAGCAAAAGTGCAAAAGCATTAGCCTGGCATAACCATCTTTTGCTCGATTGATACTTTGCTTGCATACTCACGAAACCAGACCAACCAAAGCAGCTAGCTGGTTACCTCTCACTCGCACCGCCATTTTGCACGGCGACATTGCTTTCGATCGATCGCCAATGGAGGAGATCGTTCCTCACCTCCATCTCCATGCGTTCGCGTCGACGCTTGCGATCCTCGCCGCCATGGCGGTGCTGCCATCGACGACGGCTGGCGGCGGGGTCTGCCGCGAGAGCTGCGGCGACATCCCGGTCCGCTACCCGCTGGGCATCGACGACGGGTGCGGCAGCCCGTACTACCGCAACATGCTGACCTGCGCAGACAACGCCACGCTCCGCCTGCGCACGCCGTCGGGCACCTACCCGGTGGCCGGCGCCGACTACTCCGACCCGCACCTGGTGGTGACGGACCCGTCCATGTGGACGTGCGCACGGCCCTTCACCTCCGTGCACGCGGCGCCCTTCAGCCTGGACACGAGCACGCGCTTCTCGCTGTCGCCGAGGAACGAGTACCTCTTCTTCGACTGCGACGAGGAGCGCGTCATCGTGGCGCCGCGCCCCGCGAGCTGCGACCGGTACCCGGACCGCTGCGACTCGGCGTGCGACAGCGCGGCGTACCTGTGCCGGAACCTGCCGGGCTGCCGCGGCGCGCTGGAGGACGGCAACATGAGCTGCTGCGCCTACCGCCCGCGCGCCGCCGAGTCGCTGCGGGCGATGCTCCGGCACTGCGAGGCGTACACCAGCGTGTACTGGCGCGCCGTCGGGGACAAGTTCCCCCCTACGACCAGGTGCCGGCGTACGGGGTGCGGGTGGACTTCGAGGTCCCCGTCACGACGCGCTGCCTGCAGTGCCAGGACAAGCGCCGCGGCGACGGGGGGACGTGCGGCTTCGACCCGGCCACCAGGGAATTCGTCTGCATCTGCGGCGACGGACGCAACTCCACCACGGACTGTGCAGGTGCAAGGCAACAACCATATTTATTTATTCTTCTGTTTTCAGTTTCACCCTCGGTTGGGGACACTTAATTAAACGAATTTTGAGCTTGTTTTTGCGCTGGATCTATGTGTATCATGCGTGATCTGCTCGCCGCTGTACTACAGATGGTCATGGCTCAGGGCGTCATGGATCAGCAGGAGTCATTGCTGGTGAGAACTATACTTCTGCACAATATTACAGTATACTCCAATTTTTTCTTTATTTATTTTTCGAAAGGGTGCAAGAGGTTTGCCACGTACTCTATTTTAAGAGATAAAAAGAAACAACTACAAGAACTGACTTAACGACTGCAACAAGATAAAACTCAATCTAACAATGGCCACAAGCACTACACTCCAGTACTCTTCTTCAATTTGTCGTTGACAGTTCGTTGTCGTCCAAAACCGATGATCTGCTATTGGATCGATTCATTGATGTCGCAGCGCCTCAAATGAACCTGACTTCTGATACAACTTTGGGCAATTTTCTTGCAGCAAGCGTTGTCGCCTCAATCTCTGCAGCCATAGGCATTGGGGGGCTCGTGTGGTACATACGCAAGATCAAACCGAGCAAAGTGGTCACATGTGGGGTTCAAAGTAATGAAAACAGGTTCTTCTAATCTACTGGGGAAAAAAAAGAAAACCTTCCAGAGAGGTGGTGAAGAAAGTCATCCCTATCGCAAACAAAAAAGCTGAGGGAAATTTTCCTTATTTTCTAGATTTTGTTGCAGCTGTTAGCCAAATTATGTTATGTTATATGTACACAATGCTGAGCTGCTACTCTTTTGTGTATTTCTTTTGAAAGAACATATTTTGCCGTCTATGAGAATGAAAGAGTAAATTACACTAGTGTTCCTCAAACTATTTTGACGTTCTCATGTTGATCCCCAATCTATGAAACTGCAGTTTCAGTCCTAATTATTTTAAGTAGCTCATTTGATGTTAACGTGGCATGTCCAATGTGGATTATGCTTGAGGTCTGGCGTCTTTTGTAGCCACCTTTGAACATTGGTCCATATGGTCAGCTGTTGAGCATTAGCTGCACTCCTATTCTTGACAGTAGCAGTAGCAGTAGCAGGTACTAGTATAGTATTTTTCTTGCCACCAGGTGTAGTAGTATTCTTTCAATTCTTCTTGGTAGTACGTAACAGCAGGGGTGTCTTTTTTTCCTTTTTCTTTTTTGGCTCTCAGTGATCATTGTCTTTCCTGCCTTACCAACCGAATGTCAGAAGACGATTACTACTCGGCCCATGTTTTGTTGCACCTGTGACTGATGAATACAATTTAGAGGTGTTTAGATTTAACGGCTAAAATTTAGTTCGTGTTACATGAGACGTTCGAATACTAACTAAAAGGACTAAATATAAGTTAATTATAAAACTAATATCATAGAAATGAAGTAATTATCGAGACATATCTATTAAATCTAATTAATTTATCATTAGCAAAAATACTTACTGTACCACCATATTATCAAATTATTAAATAATTAGACTTAATAAATTTATCTCGTAATCAGCCTCAATCTCTATAATTAGATTTATAATTAGTCTACATTTAATACTGCTAATTGGTATCAAAGATTTAATGTGATAAGGCTAAACTTTAAGCCTCACATGGAGCACTGGATCAGGCGATGCCGACGATAGCTCGCAGCAGGTTGTACTTGTACAGTAGGAGGGGGAGCATATCGATTTGGCTTTGGAGCACGAGATGACGACCAAGCCCCTTCTCTAGCTCGTCAGGAGTGTTTTATTGAAAAATGGAACACAAAGAAGGCCCAATCGACGTGTTGTAGCTCAAGCACCGCTCATGCTTGGAGATAAAAGTAACAATATTAAGATAAAAGCAGCATTAATGGACTGTCTAAAGATTATTTACTTCCATTCTTAATTCTAATGTATGATTAAATGTTACTGCTACATTATTGCTTTCATAGGAACAATTAAAGCTATTTATTACCTTGAGAACACATTGATAAATTAGAGCAACAGCAGATCTACACATTTTTCTTACTTATTTCTAGTGTCATGGTCAAGTAATAACTATAAATAATATGTTTTACCCGTAAGATAAAAAATTATATGTAGATATTGAAATGAAAAGAGTAAAATTATAATTGAACAGTATGATACCTGAATTGAACATTTGATCCAAAAAAATCTAATGAATCATATTTGAGGATATTTCATCTATATTTATATTTATTTTTAAAATATGGATCTAAACATCTAAAGTGTGCTATCCAATTCGATAGTCGAGGATAACACCAAGGATCGGATACTTCATTAGTCATGCACCTTGAATCCGGATACTTTATCTTTGGGCAGGATTTTTGTGGAGCCTTGGCCTGAAGAACCGGCCATGTTGGCTCTCTAGATGGCCAAGCCAACCTTGTAGTAGCGGGCAGTTGTAGAACCAGCCAAGCCAGGTTTGGTAGGGTAGTAGGGTTGTGCATCACGATGTATTTTCACCGGTTTCATTGTTTCGTTCACTATTTTGACTTCATGTCTTTTTTGTTGAGTTCTCTGGTATCTCTTGAGCATATCTAGACACTAGTTGGCCTATGTGCACTTGTAAGTCTTTGATGTCTTCAGCGGGTTGTATTGGGATAGCGGCTGAAATCAAAAGAAAATTGGATTAGACTCCCATTCAACTCCTCTCTGTCTCTGGTCCTGTATGGTCTTTCGACATTTGAGTAGTTTTGTAGCTCCAAACTGAGCAAGAAAAGTGGGAACAAGAGATAACGGACCATGACTAACAGAAGGGTGAGGGAAAGATGACAAGAAAAACGAGAGATCAAAGGAAGAAATTCTCACTCTTCTATATTAGATATGGATTGGTGAACAAATTTAAAACACTAGTATCTTTATATAAGAGCAAAGCCAACCAGAAATGACGTCAGGTTCCACTTCACACACAGGATTTTGCCATGGTCAGCGGATCTTGTGTTTGTGTACGACGAGAGTAGTGGTCTGTGGCTACTAAAAGAAAGAAATGAATACCATGGTTGGGACTATGGTAAATTGCCAAGGCCCATCGTGAGATGATATATAACGTTTGGTCATTTGGTGCACGAGATGTCCACAGCCAGTAGTACAATTCATCACCTCCCAGTCCCAGAGCTGGGGCAGGAGAGCGAAAGAAAAGGTCCTCCATGCAACAGAGGATGCTCCCAAAAAGCAGGGCAACAAGGCAGGGGTGCAGCGCAGTGCAGTGCACAGAAGATTAGCCGAGCGCTCAAGCTCAAGGAAAACAAAATCGGTCCCCTGTGGCCTTCTGTGGCAATGCTCTGCCCAATTATTGCAGTCGGGACTCGGGCGTGCATGCAGAAATTGTACAGGAAGCCATGAGGAGGTATCTTCAGTGCACAAATTGGACATGCAGGACATTGTCAATACCGGGGGTTTTCCGGTGTAAAAGATTGTAGGAGTACGTAGAAAAATATGATGAACCTTCCACCCAATAAAACTCATCATTTCCGGCGCAAGATTGCAGGGACAAACTTCACAATGCAGCAGCAGCACGCCTTGTGCAGAATGGCACAGCATTGTGGCTTGCTGGTTGTACTAAGAAGCACCAATTGAGTATGGTCGCAGAAACCTTTCAGCACGGACTCTGAACAAATCATGTGCTGAAGATTGGCCATTGGAATGAACTGTCATTGTAGTAGGGCTCAGAAGTTAGAATATGGAAACAGAGCAATTTTTCCTCATTGAAACTTAGCGCAGTTCAGTAATTGTTGATAGAGACACAGGCACACCACACCAGCATTAACGGAAAGCACGAAAATTACACACACCGGATTAAGGTTTATTACATTCTGCAGGTCAAGTGACAGCCCTGTAATTACCCCAACCTCACTGAAACCATTGGGTATACATATATATCACATATATATACACAAACTGGAAAAAGGAATACAACTGCAAACAGCACAACAAGCACCGTGACAGTACAGCGGCTCTACACTCAAGAAGAAGAAGAATCCATTGATCTCTAGTTCACAACACTGACCTTCACTCAGAATGTTTGCGCCGCGATCCCATCCTCGACAAAGCCGTCATCCTCTTTAGGACCTTGGAGAACTTGGACAGACTAGGCTTGCCGCCGCCGAAATTCATCTTCCTGGTGGAGAACTTGAGGGCCTGCAGGCAGCATAGCTGCCTCACTGGACCTTCGTCGTCGTCGTCACCGTCGTCGCCGTCCTCCTCTTCTTCCTCGCCTTCCTCAACAGCATCGTCTACCTTATCGGTGCCGCCTTTCACCTTGCTGCCACTGCGCTTCCCGACTCTGCCCTCGTGGCCGCCGCTGCCCACCTCGTAGGCCTCCCAGAGCATGTCCATGTTGTCGCTGCCCTCCGCCACGGCACGGTCGCGGCACAGCCTGTGCTGCATGCGCTCCTCATAGAGCTTGCACGCCAGCGTCCTCTTCCACTCCTTGTCCTTCGGCGACGACGACCCCTCGCTGAGGAGGTTCTCCGACGAGGTCCGCGAGTGCACTCGGCCGGCGATCGATGTCGACTTCAGTGGACTCTCCCTCTCGTTCCACATGGCTGGAGATTGTGTCACGTCGTTGTACACCTCCTCCATTTCTTTGTGTTCTTGTCCAGCTTGCGCAATCTCGTACTCCAGCTCTTGCAAATCTGGTTCAGGTTGCACATCGTTGCAGCCTTGTTCCAGCAGCTGTTGTTCAGCCTGTGCGACGACATCAGGAGTGATTTCTTCAGCCTTCATGTCTTGGCTGCATTTTTCACTAGCTTCAGTCTCCGAGTGCATATACTCTTTGACATCCTTAAACACTTGTTGTTCCTGCTGTTGTTCGACACATTCTTCAGTGGAAGTAGCAACTTGAGCTTGCTGCTCACTTCCGCATTTCTCAGCACAAGGGTCAGCCTCAAACCTCACGCATTTCTTAGCATCCTTGGCTGACTTATTTCTCAAACTGAACTCCACTGAATTTTCTACCTTATCCCCAACAATTGGCTTGACATTGCCAGATACTTGTGCTTCCCACAGTTTGATGCGCTGAGCAATCAAAGAACGTGGTTTCATCAGCTCATTTTTCTTGATCTCCACTGATTCAACTGCCTCAGACTTCTTGATCTCCACTGTTGGCTGCAATTTCTTGATCTGTACTGCTTGCACTGTCTCACGTTCCTCGATCTGAACTGCTTGTGCTGGCTCACATTTCTTGATCTCAATTGCATGCGGTGGCTCGAATTTCTTGATCTCCAGTTTCTTGGCCTCCATTGGTTCCAATGGCTCCAATTCCGTGATCTCCATTGCTTGCATTGGCTCAGATTTCTTGATCTCTAATGTTTGCACTAGCTCAGATTTCTTGATCTCTACTGACACTGGGTCACACTCCAATCTCTTCTCCTCAACACCATCGCTGACCTCATCAATGGATGACAAAATCAAGTCCTGCCCCTGAATACTACTCTCTTCTTCTTCCTCCTCTGCTTCCATTTCTTGCACAAATAATGTGTCCCTGTGGAAGCACCGGTCAGCCAAAGGATCAGAGCCCTTCATATCCTCGGAAATCACAGCTTTCTCATCGATTTTGTCCTTCAAATCACCGAAACTCTCATAATCCAAGAAGCTTGTGTCACCAATAGAGGAGTAAATGCAGCCGTCCATTACTTGGGGCGCAAATGCAACCTCCTCCTTGCAGTTGCAGTCGCCACCACCAACTAACAGCAAGCTCTGCTCCTCCTCAAGCACAAAGCAAGAAGCTGCAATAATGTCGCAGGGCTCACCCATGATCTCCTCGACGCGGAGAACGGAGGCAGCGTCAGTGGGGCCAAGGACGAAGGAGCAGAGCTGCGCGACGAGCCCCGTGGGGGCGCCGTCGGGCCGGAGCCCGGCGCAGAGAGCGGCGACGGCAATGCCGCAGGTCCTGCCGAGGGACCTGACCCCGGGCCAGTCGGCGCCGCCGACGTACGGCCCGACGGTGGCCAGCACGGCGAGTAGGAGCGACGTGGACACCAGAAGCGACCAGAAGAAGGCCGCCAGCGCGAGGAGGCCGCGCGCGAAGAAGAGGAGGTAGACGGTGTGGAGCGGGTGGGAGGCGAGGAACAGCGCGACGCCGAGCGCGTCGTGGAGGAGGCACAGGGACACGGCCAACGCCACCGGCATGGCGTCGCGCTTCCTGGCGCAGTCGCCGCCGCCGCCGCCGTCGGTGGCGCTGCACAGCTGGGCCTGCTCCGCGGCCATTGTCTTGTGTGTCACCTTCCTCAGCGGCACCTTGCTTTTCTTCCTGTGCTCTTCTAGATCGCTTGCTGTTGTCGGCGGCGGCGTGTGCTGCTGCTGGGTTTGTTCGCTAGCTAACTAGCTGCGCGCGCGCGCGCGCGTGCGTGCACTCAGGTGTTGGATGGAGGCGGGAGCAGGCGGCATGGCGTGTTGTGATCTGCCGCGGGTGGCTTTGGCATGGAGCAAGGTGCTGGCCTGCTGGAGAAGAAGAGGCCGTGGGGGTGGTCAAATGATGAAGAGGGAGAGAGATGGAGATGGTAAATAAAAGTAGAGGGGAAGATGGGTGTGAGGTTTAACACAGTGATTTGTAGGTGACAGGCATTTCTGTAGCTTGTAGGACTCTGAAATTCATTTACCGTGGCTTCTCTATTGCACCATTATTCAACACCGTGAAACTTTGTTTTCTTTTTTTAATAATAAAAATGAAAATAACTCCGGCCCATCGTCACGTGTATGCTTCCACAGATTTTTTTATTATTAGTCTCAAGGCTAAAGCTTTGTAAATAATAGCAAATGCACAACTACTTTAAGGATCCTAAAACCCTATTGGAGCGAATGCACGGCCAGTTTATTAGGAAGGCAGCTGGAAAATTAAGTTAATTTTGTGCTTATTCATCAAGCTATACGTTAGATGTGGAACAGTCGAAGTGTAGAAGGGAAAAGGGGGAGCAAGACGAGCGTGCATTTTTAGGCTATAATTCACCTTACCTTCTTTTCCCCTTATTTTGCTTTCCGTCTTTTTCCTTTTGCCATGCTTCGGCGAGCAGGCTGCCTTACTCGTTTGCGTAGCTCAAAGGCCAAGGAGCTCCGGCGCGTACCACTGTTCCCTTCACCACACAATTGTACTCAACCTCCTTCGGCCTTTTCAAGTTAATATCCCCTTTTTTTCCGATCCCATAGAAGGGATCAAATTATATATGACTAGATAGACGTTACATAGTTTAATTAACTTACTTCTGTGCCTAATACAGGTTGACAAAAGCTTCTAATACATGTTGACAAAAACTGTAAAGATTTAGCGTTTAGAGTTTAATTTAGAGTTTAAGGTTTATCCAAATGCTAAAGCTGCACAATAATATGTTTACGTAAACCCGAAATATGTGTCCCAACGTTCGTGAAAAAATTGTTTTAGGTAAACCCCCTCTGTGTATATATAATAAAATCTATATATTTAAACCCGTAGCAGTAAGTGAAAAACAAAATATTTACAGACTGCAACAGACAGGATGGTCCAATTGATTGGCAGCTTTTCCTGTCACCCGCCACTCGGCAGTGATCATTTGTCAAGATTTTCCATAAAGCCGGCACCAGCTGCAGAGTCAACAGAGGCCTTGTCCTTCCGACGGTAGGCTCCCCCAGTACACTATCATCTCTCTACTACTACTAGTGCTCTGCATAGTCATCAAGCTGCCAAGGTACATGGTGAGGAAAAACAGGAGAAGGCAGAGTCCAGTACTACCATAGCAACACATGGGCCGTCCTATCCTTCGCAATGACGGCTAACTGACCGTGCGATTTGGAGCACGAACCGGCCGACCGGCGGTGACACTGCACAATCAGGCCATAACGCCGGTGGTTTACTTTGGGGGCTGTGAAAGGTTGGATCCCAACTAAAAAGCAGAGGCTAAGGTCGCTAGGGTTTACGTGTATTGTCAAACTTTTCGTGGATTATGCAGTACAGTACCCGCGTGAAAAGGATGGGGTTTGATGGGCGAGTCCTTCCGATCGAGCTCTCAGATGCATGCATGGTGTGGAATGGAATGGAATGATAATAGGTGCGATAAGCTGTTCATCACCGAGGGAGATTTTATCTGCCGGCGTAGCGGAGCCATTGATGATTGATCGCACTTTGATTGCGAAAATCTGTGCGTATACACTACTTGATGAGTTGGGGAAACGAGCGACTTCGAAGATGATTGATGAAACCGGTTACACAGATTAGTTTGTTGTGTAGAGTGGACATAACTGATGCATGTGCACGTGTCGTCATTCATGTATAGAACTGACAAGGATTTGTACATGTCCGTTCTCTCCTTCCCTAGGGCCTAAAAGCCTTAACTGACGGGTCGAAGTGTCTTCAGCTAGGTTTGCATGTCAAAAGAGCTGCCTCTGTTTAATTTGCTTTTAGTTCACCGTAGAGGAAAACCGACCACGGATTAATTCGCTGTCGCAACACCGGTAGTACTAGTACATGACTGTAAATGCTAATCTCCAGCAGCCCTAAACCGTAGCGCCTAAACCATCCAATCTGAATCATGCTCCCTCCCAGCGTCTCCTGTTTGCTCGACCTGCTACCTCTGTACAGTAGGTGGTGGCCTTGCCTCTGATCTCATTGCCCAGAACATGGCTGCCGGACGCAACATGTGAAGATGGTGAGATTGTTGGGTACGAGTACGGCGGAGAATAACGCTTGAAACTTTGTATATGTAATTGCCATGAGGATCAAAGCCATGATGAAGAGCAGCAAGATGTCCTAGGCCGCCACCGCGGACAGAGGCACGACCTCTCCAACATCATGCATTCCGCAAAACAGTACTGTAGGTGACGGATGATGGAGTTAGTAAGTATAACCGACCAGACAGTGTAGGGATCATGGGGCGGTGCAATGGGCTCAGTCACCAACTCACTGATGAATGAACAACCAAACAGAATCTCTGGGACCGGGAGGATTAAGAGACGACAGACAGGCAGGAGATCAATGGTCACCTCAAATAATTGGCGCTACGGTTTCACATCAAACAACTGCAAGCATTCTACTCACAGGTTCAGTAGTATATATTTTACAGTGCAACACAATAGCTCAGGCTTTTCAGTAAATTTAGCCTTGCCACCCGAGAACGGCATGATAAAGAATTGAAGATAAGACTTTCTGAACGTGAAGTGTAACTCATCTCTTCGGTGGGTAATGTTCAGTTCTCACATGTATCACTCCAGCTGTTCACCTTTGCTTGTAAGAACAACAGTACCAACCATGTAACATCAAAGGAGACGTCAACCCAACAAACAGTAGCTAGAGCAACAGCCAAACCGGGATCCACGTTTTCAGGGTTCACATGCAACACAGCAACACCTAACAGACAGCAACAGCGCAAAATTTGGGGAACCAAAACAGATTAGACCATGATTCCATGAGACCAACACAAAACTACGGATTTCCATGCCATGCAACGGGCCAAGATACGTCCTATGAAGCACTTTCCACTCCCCTACCTCCCAGTTGATACTATAAAGTTGGTAGGTGGAAAAGCAAGCATGAAACATGGTGGCACCCCACAACTTTGTACCAACCACAACGGCAGTAACAGGATAGCTGCTCAAAAGTTGTCAATCATGGGTGTCTCAAATTGATAATAGTCTCATAGGTAGTTCAAGTTTCATGTCTATTGCACTGTTGCCATGTTCAAGCAGAGCGATCAAGACCATATATGGAAAACCAAGACACCACTAAGACTATTGGAACAGTTGGGTTTTAAGCTAAACAAAGCAAACAGACATCAAATTTGGTTGTGCGCCCAACATGGTTTCTGGAGGTATTCATTCATTCATCACAGGCTTGTTCTCGCTGGCCTTGGGTCTCTGCTCCTTTGGTTTATGTTCCTCTATTTTCCTGTCATCACAAGGAGCAAGCAAGACAGATCAATCAACTTACTGAAAAAAAAAATATTAGAAATCAACAATAACTAACTTCAAATATAAGCATGCACTACAGGACTTACTGATGTGAAGGTACTTTTCATTATTATAACGTGTTGTTGCAGTTTCAAAAATGACAATTTAACACACATTATAGGATAGCCATCTATATTGGACCAGAGTTGGTGTTACAATTAATGCACCAAAACTACATTGCTCAACAAAAACTGCTTTTGGACCTACTGGTTCATTACACAATTATTTCCTTTCAATTTAAGTTACCATAACAAACCAAACAATTATTTTCACAGAGGTTAATGATTAGCATCTATCCACCTATAAAGCTATAACACATAAGTGAACATTATCTATTGAAAGCCCTGTACGTGGCACAGCCAAAACCAAAAGTGTCTTTCAAAAGAAATTTGTTTGTACATTTTCAGATAAAATGATCCAATATACTGACCAAGTAAAACAACGATATGCATATATAGCAACTGCTACCATTTGTTGGATCTAAGATGGTCCAAACAATGTTTTCTGCCAAACAAATTTAACTGCATTCTTTAACAATTTTTACTGACACAAAACATTCCTAGTTGCTGCTTTGATTAGAAGGGATCTAGGGATGAATTGCAGAATGTACAAAAACTGAAGGATTTTTTAATTGCTTCAAGAGAAACACTAAAAATAAACAGAAGCTTCATTAGCAGTGGCAAATAATTTTAAAATACCCTACAAGAAGATCCACAATCATTTTTTTTGCAGATAATAAGATAAACAGAAAAACAAAACTATGCATTTTCTTTGAAAAAGAAAACAATTATTACTGACAAAATCAAACATTCCTGGCTGCAGTTTTGAACATACTGACTCAAAACACATTATAGGACAGCATCTATACTGCACCAGAATTGATTATTACAATTAATGCAGCAGAACTAAATCGTTCAATGGAAACTGCTTTTGGATGTACTGTTTGAAGTTTACAAAACCTGCTGTTTCATTGCACAATGATTTCCTTTCAACTTAAGCTACCAAAATGAACTAAGCAATTACTTCAGATAGAGTTTTGGATGATTAGAATATACATATAAGTGAGCATTCTCCCCCTAAGGAAAGCCATTTATGCAGCAGCACAAAACTAAAAGCTTCTCATAAGTGTAACTTGTTTGAACATTTTCAGTACAAAATTTTATCCAATATATGACTACTACCATCTGCTGCACTGTCCCAGATGGCCCATACCATGATTTGTGCAAATGTAAACAAATTTAACTACATTCTTTGACAACTCTTAGTGATGCAATAAACATTCATAATTCCTCGTTGCACTCCAAAATCAGTACACCATACGTAACTGGTTGCTGCTAGGTTGATTATAAGGAATGGATTACAGCATGTAGAAAAAAAAAGAAAGCCCTTATTATCTACTTTAGGAAAAACATCGAAGCCATAAGCTCATATCTCAGGAGTCAGGACAATTGAAAAAATAAATAAAAACCTCATTAGCAGTGGTAAATATTTTAAAATACCATAAAAAAAGATTAATAACATTTCCTTCGACCAAATGAAGATGATAAAATGTAGGATAATAGAAAAAACCAAAACTCTGCAATTTGTTTAAATAGGATAAGACTATTCGTGGAAATGAAATGGTAGGATCACGCAAGCACAAAGAACTTAGCCGCAGATGAAGTCCAAAATGAAACCCTTGGACCACCAGATGTCTACACAAAACAGACAGCTCTATTCATTGCAAAGCTTGGTGCTTCTCAGATAGCTACAGAAGCATGTGAACATTATGTCACATAAATGTGCTCCCAGAAGTTAAAAAAGATGTATTATTTCAGAAGTCATTAATAGTTGAAGGACATCATAGGACAATGGATATTGAATGATGTTCATACAGACTACAATGCATACAATGGCTCCAACATACCTATAGGTATGGCACCTTCTACAGTAAAATGATGTGGACAATGTAAGCAAGACAGTTTCAGACCATATTGATTTGGAAGGACTGATTTGGTATTTGATATACAAGTTCAAATATGTGTTGGGACTTAGTTCCAACCTTTGCTTTGCAAATGCCAGATCCTAAAGCATACAATGCATACAATGGCTCCAACTTAACTATAGGCATGGCACCTTCTACAGTAAAATGATGTGGACTATGTAAGCTAGACAGTTCCAGACCATATTGATTTGGTAGGACTGATTTGGTATTTGATATACAGGTTCAAATATGTGTTGGGATTTGGTTCCAACCTTTGCTTTGCAAATGCCAGAGCTAATCCTAAAGCACGATTATCACCTAGCTTCATCTTACTTAGACAGCAATCAGCATTGCAATACCAGGATGAAATTTCTATAGCAAACATTTGGAAACAAAAGATAAATTGTTCATATGAACTGTATGATGTAGGTAAACTGACTTGGCTACATTTGACCAATGTTCTTAAGTTACATGCTTGATTGCTTGGAGTTTTAAAAATGTAAACAATAATAGGAAAAAATAAAAAGAAATAAAGATGGACACAGGAGACAACAAATCAAAATAAAAAAAAGAATAATTCGACCCCATAACTACCCTGGCATGTTGGAGGGCAAAAATACACTACACTGAACTCCTTGCCAATAGGCCTGGAGCCCTGGACATAACAGGTGTCTACCATGAGGCACTAACACAACTAGAGAAGTTCAAGAGCATGCACAGTTGTGCAGGACATCACAAGATGGAACGGTATCTCTGGAAACACCAACACACACCTATGTCCTTGTATACTGTCATCATAAATATCTCTAGAAACATCAACAGTGCAATATTTCATATATATTGATGATGAAATCATATGGCTCTTAAGCCAGATGTGGCAAGTCACCCCCTACCAACCACCTGAGTGATGCTTAGGCGCTTCTAAGGCAAAGCAAGGGATGGCATACCAATCTAACAACCTCAAAAATGTAGTGCAGAGGGAGAAAAATTAATAAGATAACAGGCCCAGCCCAACAGGCAGCCCATGCACATCTCTCCTTCCATGACTTATGCTTACAGTTCTCCCGTTTACAGTCCAAGCAACCAGTGCTGCTTCCCTCAACCCATCCTCCCCACCCCCAAAAAAACCACACCTTTCGGTTTTCGCCATGCTCAGCCCCTCTTGCCTCTCATTTTCCAGGTGTGCCGCCACCGCTCAAAACATCTACTCCCTGCTGCTTCCCTTCCGTTTCCTAGCTGCTCTCTGCCCTCAAATCGACCACAGTTTCCATCCCCTTCCAGACTGACTGCTCCAGAAACCAGCGCCAGAACCAGTGGGGATGCCAGCAGCTGCAGGTTCTTCACTTTGCTGACCAGCTCCCCTCCGGTTCTTCCACTGTACTCCCTCCTCTTTTTTCTGACTTTTGGTTATGGTGACCAATCGGTACACACAGATTCTCAGAGCGCCATATCACCTAGGCAAAGAGTAGGCAAAACCTTGAAATCTAAAAACCATGGGCAAAATAACCCCTTCCACACTATGCAATGACCCTGTTTGCGATAGCTCCAGCTCCAACTCCAACATTCATGTTGGATCTGCAATTTGTAGACTAAACTGAAAGTCCTTCAAATATCTATATCAACATTTAACCTAAAATGTAGATGAATGAGTCATGTAAATGTACTAGACATGTCTCCAGCTCCAGATCCAAGATTCCCTGGAGTTAAAAATTGCAGAGCTCCAATATGGTTTTCCTGGAGCTGAAGCTCTGCCAAGCAGGGACCAAGTCTTCTCACTGGCTCACTCGAGCACCCTTCTTACTAATACTACAATAAATGGTTAACCTCTACCATATATCACAAAGGAAGAGAATGCGCCTAGCACTTCACAGGTGTGCCGTTATGTTCACCAAGCAGAGCCAAATCAGCAGACCAACACACATTTACTCTGGTTATGGGGACGTGAGGAGCTAGTGCAACCTTCGACTCGGTACATCAAAATCCCAAACATAGTAGTAGAAACAGAAGAACAGGATAAACGCACTACCGTCCGCAGCCTCCCTTAACTTCTCCTAAAAAATCAACAGGTTAAAAGCATAACCGTCCGCAGCCTCCCTTAACTTCACCTAAAAAATCATTTCCCCTAAGTCGTGCAGCTAGGATTCAGACGCAATACCATGCACGCAGTCCCCCGTGACTCCGCCGCAACAGAACGAAGCACGAACAAGAACGTAACAGCGCAACCAAATAATTAAGGGCGACGGTGACAGGCTAGGGTTTTATCGACTTCCTGAGAGGAGAGAGCGGGGGGAGCGCACAGACCTCTTGTCGGCGCCGCCCTTCTGGCTGAGGAAGGAGCGGAAGAGGGGAGAGTTCACGTCGTAGATCATCTTCTCCTCTCCGCCGCCGCCGCTAAAGCTAGGGTTTCGTCTCCTGCGAGCGCTGGTGGGCGATGGGATTGGGTGTGCGTGCGGAAGACTCCCGGCTAGAGAGGGCGTGTCTAGTTTTGTTGTGATCTGCAAGGGATTGTAGGAGGTGAGATGGGCCTAGCAGAGCGCGCCGCTGGAGATGGGCCTAGCAGAGGGCGCCGTTCGGATTGGGCTCGAAGAATCGCGCCGAGTCGAGAAGATGCTAATTCTGTTCATTTATTAAAGGGGAAAAATATTAAACATTTTTTAATACCAACAGCCACTCGGGGCCTTGTTATTTCAATCATAACCTCAACAAAATCACGAGACAGTAATCGTCGTGGGGCCAACATTCTGTCCTGTGAAACTGCTCAGAAGGCAATGGTCTTCTCAGAAGAGAATGTTGGTCTAATTCTCATGCGAAACTATATATCAATTTACTCCCTCCATTTTTGTTTGTAGGGCGTGAGGGGTTTTTTGAATTTTGATTTTATGTTAGGCGTGTGGTTTGGATCGAGGCAAGGGAAGTGAAGAGATCGGCAACATTAACTCATACGCATGGAACCCGAAGCGTTTGCATGCAAAACGTCGTTAAAAATAGATGCACACGCGTGCATGTTCTGTGTGCTGGCGGCTTCTTCGTTTCCGCTGAAGTGCGCGATGGATGGAAACGACCTCGCCGCCGGCATGGCGCTCGTCCGTGGAGTCAATTATGTGCCAGATTCCGAAGAGGAGGACTCACTCGACGACGGAGGCGCGGCGCCGGCCATGCTCAGCGCGGCCACGAAGCTCGGCGAGGCCATGGAGTGCAGCGAGGCTCGGAAAGGGGAGGACCCGGGGGCTGATGAAGGCGGCGCGGCCACGAAGCTTGGCAAGGCCGTCCAAGTCGACGAGTCCCAAGGTGCGTTCGACGACGATGAGCTGCCGTGGGAGGATGAAGAAGAAGCGCAAGCTCTTCTGCTCCTCGCATCGACACCCATGGACGTCTTCATGTCAGACTTCTGCAAGCATAAAGCTTTCATGATCATGGGGCCGCTCTTGATCCCTGCATACTTCGGCGCCTCAGATGGTGATGTCAGTGAAGCCGCGTTTATCATCGACATGATTCACCACGGTTATCACGTTGGTAATCACGTTGATGCTTAAATCGGTTTTTTCCTAGTGAGAGACGGATGACTATGTTATTGTTTTTCCTGAGATATCAGCTGCTATGATTATGTTACTGTTATTTTCCTGAGATATCGGGTGATTATTTATTTATTTATTTATTTTCCTGCATAGTTCTAGAACAAGTGAAAGGTACTCAAAAATTAGTAGCAGAAAACAGATCAACAAAAACGTGAAAGGTACTCAAAAATTAGTAGCAGAAAACAACTCACCTTCTTCGGTCGGTTCCCAGAACAAGTGACTCAAATCAGATAAATCTTCCCAATCATTTGGATTGGGAAGGTAAACCTCGACAGCGTTGTTCCGGTCCATCGAAGCACCTTCTTCGTCATCTTCTTCGACCACAGGATCATTGAGATCAATTCCAAGAACTGGCGCTGGTTCGTTTAGATCAATTTGTAGGTCTCGAGGTGGGTCTGCCATGTTAGAGAACTGGACATGATGAAAGAACTGTGCACACAGGTATTTATAGACACGGCAGCTGAGAAGACTAACGTGTACGTACTGGATGGAAGCAGCGCGCGTTTAAGTTTTGGCCAATTCAGTTTAAAAATTGGCGGTCTTTGTTTTTTGGCAACGAGTACACGTTTTAGCGATTTCTTGAAACTGGCTTGTGTGGAGCCGGCGGGCCGTTTGCGGCTTTACGCGCGCTTTTTCGTTTCACCGCGCGCTCGTACGTAGCAACTGAAACGCCGCTTTGCATGCAGCCATGCAGACGCCGACGCGTTGTCCCGCGGCACGTGCGGCTCGAAGCCAATAATTGCTCCTCTGTCTTGTTATCAGGATTTCCTTGGTATCTGAGATACTACCCCTCACGCCCTACAAACAAAAATGGAGGGAGTATAAAGTTACATTGTGTCATATCAAACATTTGGCAAGTCAAATCTTAAACAAAAGAATTATTAAAAAAGATTTGATAAGTTAAATATGAATAGTTAGTAAATTTTTGGTAGCCAACCAATTACTTACTAGCCAAAATCATAGCTTGTCAAATCTTTAACATGGCAAATTTTAGTTGCCAACCAATCAAGCCTCTAGTTTCATTCCTAACAAATAGTTTATTATTTGAACTTTCTAATAAATACTTATCTCCAAATTAGAGAAAACTACTCTAGAAACCAACAGTCACGCGGGACCCTTCGTGATTCCATTCTAAGAGGACCTTTTTATACTGCCTTCCTTCACAAACTTTGTTTTGTTTTCACACCTATCTAGAAGAGTTGTTCCTAGTATAAATATTTTCTGCCCTATCTAAGCTATTAGGAACATTTGATCATTTGATAAACTCTATGATGTTATAGTTGAGCTGCCGAGTGCCTTACTCTTGGACTTGTGTAGTGATATCTCTGAGATCCCTTAGTTCGTGCTCTTAGGTTTCAGTAAGACTATACAGTTTTGTGTAGATTAGTTCTGGTTTGTGGTTCTATGGTCTTTCGGAGATTGAGTCAAAGTCTTTGTTGTTGTTTCAGTGTCTCTCTCTCTGTCGCTTGATCACATCCAACCTTTGTCGATATAACACTAGTTACTCTGTTGTTCGCAACAAGTTATCTTCGCTCTTTATCCTACTATCGTGAAGATCAGACCATCCTCATGCTGGATCATATCGATACTTATCAAATTTCAAAATCTGACTATAGAGCTTTTGCACACGCTGCTACTTTAGCAGGAAGAGCATCTAGTACCGCTGACAGGCATCCTGCACCAGCTGCCACAGATAATTGGTTACAAGTGCCCATACACATACAGAACACTTTATAAGTTTTAGATCCTACTTGGTTGGCTATTAATTTTTGCCCAACCAAAAGCATGGCAAGCCAAAATTATGGCTTATCAAAATAGGTTATCAAAGCTAGGGCAAAAAACTTAGATCTATATTTGGATGACTACTAAAATCAAGACATGCCAATTTTATCTTTTATCTTTTGTGTCATTTATAAGAACGTTCTAGAGATTTGTCAAAACTTTGGCCATAAACATTGGTATGCCAATTCTTTGGCAATGAACCAATTGATGACCATATATTTTAACAAGCCATTGTTTTGGTTGCACAAAAATTGATAGCCAACCAAGCAGGCTCTTACTTCTCATGGAAATAACTATTATGGAATTAAAACGAACTCAAGAATTGTTGACTTATCAAGAGGTGAGAATGATATTTTTTTTCTAGAATGATGGAAGGAATATTTTGGTATTGTTCTTGAACTTCAAAAATCAGATATGCTTACTTGACCTCTCAAAATCATTTAAATTAACTCTGTGCCTGGTTTGAAGTGATTTAGATGACGGTTTTTCTCATTTTCTAGCTAAAATTGGTAAGTGCATGATGAGGTTTTAAATAGTAGAAAAATGTCTCTAAATTTCACAAATTCTGACAACAATGGTAGAGAGTTCTGGGTACCAAGAATCCAAATAAATACAAAGTCCATGGAAATATCTCTAGAAGCCCAAAAACAATTGAATTTGCTCTAAAACACTCTAATCGATATGTTCTTTTGTGTAAAGTTTTTGAAACCCATTTAGACATGAATTAGAAAATTTGGAGATTTTTAGATTTTATTGGATAACTTTTTTTTTCTTTTCCAAGAGCTAAATGTAAGGTTTGGAAGCTTTTATAGATATTTGACGAGCTCTAAATGATTTATTTATATTCATCATATTAAATCTATATCAGGATTTTTTTTGAAAAAATACTTCCTCCATCCAAAATTTGAAGACGTTTGACTTTTTCTCCTCCAAGTTTGACCGCTCGTCTTATTTACAAAATTTTGGTAAAATAGAAAAATTTAAGTCATTCTTAAGGATCTTGTATTAATAAAGCAAGCCATGATAAAAAAAATGATATTTTGTAAAAAAAATTGAATAAAATGAGTGGTCGAACTTGGTGTTAAAAAAGTCAAACGTCTTATAAATTGGGATGGAGGGAGTAGATGTTAGAGTATATATCATGAGCTAGGATGACGATATAGTATTAAGGTTCATTAGAGATAAGGGTTATTTGCTTGGAAGTCAGGTAAACTTCTCTATATAAGAAGAGGAGATGTATTAATTAAATAAAGAATTATAAGGAAAACTCTTCCCTCTTACTCGGTGGTGGGCAAAGCCCTCAGCCTGGTCCACTTGCCCCAACCACCACATAACGTCCGATGTGAATAGTACACCCTTGGTACTGTAGTGTCGCAGGTACTATAGCACTAGTCGCCGTCACCACTCCCTCGACTCGCCCCTTCAACCCTAGCATCCACATAACATCTATTATCAAAGATACTAGGTTTTGATGAGTCGGTGTCGAATCCAATTGCCTGTCTCTTTGGCGCAGCAAGCGTCTCTCTCGGCACATAAGACATCTTCTAGGCACAGTAGGCATCTCTTGGCACGTTTGGGTGCCATGGAAGCTCGACCACGTGCAACTACCACTACTACCACCTTGTCGCGAGTGTTGCCCTATGGCTGTCTAGGCTATGGGATGACAGTCATCTCCATAACTAGTGCCCAGATACTCCAAAATGGGGGTGAGAAGTTGCAGTAAATTGAGCAGCAGATGAACATCGTGACGGAGCCGACGGGGAACATGCTTACCCACCAAGTGTCTGCGACTGTGCGACTATAGGTTGCTACGCAGGGCTCCTAGCATGCCTCCCCATTCTGTCGCCCCTCTCCCCACTTGTCTGCGACACCCCATCCCTCCCCTCCCTCTTGGCGCCCTTCCCACAACCAACGGAGCTTGCGCGGCCTTGCAGCGGTGCTCCCATAAGGAGACGGTGGGATCCGGTGCTTCCCTGTAGTAGTGACGTTCCCATGGTTGTGAAGAGTGGCCGTCAGTAAGATCCCATGTAAGGAGGCAGCGGTCGACATCCACTTGCCTTCCATACTTGGCACTTCCTCCTCGACATGTCTAGATCCGTCAATGGGGGTCCTTTTCCGGCGCGATCCGGATCCTTCCATAACGGGTCTAGATCCAGCGGTAGGTGAATCCGACAAAGAATAGAGGAGGAGGTTGACCGTGGATAAGGCCGGCTAGCCCTAGATTCCACAACGACAACATCCTGCTATGCCAGATCTTGCTAGTGGATCCGGCGTAGTCTATTTGGTACTATTACAATATTTGTGCGGTGCATGTCGTGTGCCGCACGTCTTTATCTTGTGGGCTGGGCCATCTCGATGGTATGGCCCATGTATAGCCGCAAGGGCATATGGGGGTCATATCCCCACAGCTCAGGAACTAGCTCGCGACATAGGTTTTTGTTTTTTAATTGATTAACTGAGGTGGATGTTCTATAGACTCGTGGCGGGTAAAGCAACAGTCTCCGTTAAGGTCTAATTAACAATGATATTTGATATTTGAATGGGGACGGTTCAGATGTCCACCTTGAAAAATCATTTTTGACCGCCATGAAAAAGATTTTCTATGGTAATGGTTTTATATATGTTCTTGTCAGAGAGAGAATGAGAGTGTTGGTGATATGGGGGTGTAGGTGTGACCGTGTGAGGAGGGTATGACTGTGGGGACGAGTGAGATAGGGAGAGACAGCACATCACTCTGTATATTGCAGGTATCTATGTGCTTTGGCCTTTGGTAGACCGTCACCGAGCTGTCTACGCGAGCATGTGTAAGTGCAAACTGTGCAACTTTGAAGTCGTGAAGTGTTTGACCGTCTGGTATGACACCATCCGAGCAAACACTGCAGAGCCCAAAACGTGTAGAACTAATATGCAATTTTTTTGAAAGTAGGAATTTTGAAGTGCAGATTATGCTCACAATGCTTATGAAAAAAATTGGTCATAAAAAATTGGCATGACCGTCTGGCGACAATAACTAGAATGGTTGGAGACAGAAAAACATGAAGCCACAAGTCAGCAGAACATTACTTTTTAATCACTAGAGTTAGTTCGAGTGTTTTTTATTAGTGAAAATTTTTATTTAGCTTCTACCATTATTCAGCATTTTCTTTCTTTGAATGTCATCTTGCTAAGTTGTCTTGGGGTATCATCAGAGAGGTGTTCCATTTGGAAAGATCTCCTGCTTCTCCGGAGGATCTTTTCAGTTCTTCGTTATTGGGCAAGGGGCCCCTCTCTCCTCAGTTAACTATTTTCATATTTGCAGGAGTTGTTTGGGCCTTATAGACTTGTAGCAACAAGATGCCTATTGAAAAAGTTCCCCGAGGCTCCTTTTGATGTGATTTACAGTGCTCTATCCTTGCTGAGGAAATGGGTTATCAAGTTTAAGGAGAACTTAACCTAGAAAAGCTCGCTCAAGGAGTTCAAGCCTAGCAATATTCCGATGTTTACAAAATTTAGACTTTGCTAGGTGCTATAACTGAAGTTTTTTTTTTCTGTACTTTCAACTGGTATCCCCAATTTTTGTATGATGTACTCTGTTGCTTTCTGTAAAAGCAGAGGTATCCTCGTTTAAAAAATCATTCACCATCTTCTGGTTGTCTATCCTGACATGAATCGATTCTACAACATACGGACATTTTTTTTATCTATTAGCACAAAGTTTTAACTTATCAAAGCCTTGGACCTTCAAATTGGATGGCCAGAAAATAAGGTGTTGCGATCCTCTAGACTTCTCGGGACGTGGTAATTCAAGAATAGCATCACACATCGAAACAAGCAAATTGTTTGTCCATCCCAAAAGCATCTTGAAGAAATGTACAAAACTTAATTCTCCATATAAAACAAATCTAACAAAATCTCAGAATCAGATTTTGTCAGTCTATCCATCCAACCAGCCTTTGCAATCCTAAAACACAGTAGCAACAGATCGCACAGCACGTGAAGTAGCCAGCTTTCCGACATGGATCCATGGCGAAGTGGAGGAACAGCCTCCCAGTGCATTTCGTCTCACCCAAACCGGAACCAAATGCTCGGAAATGTTCCTGTTCGCCGGTTCCAAATCGGTCGAGATTCTCTAACTTGCTGAAGGTAAGTCACCGGTAACTTACCCTATGCCTGATACCCTCCATTCCACATCCAACGGCTGATAGAAGAAGCAACTTTTCCACCCCAAATAGCAAAGCCCAGCTGTGGTTGTAGCCCAAGTACAGCCCAACTCGAGATTACTATATATCAGACAAAGAAATAATGGAGAGTTTTACTAGGTATTTTCAGAGTAAAGTTAAACGAGCATTTTACTAAGTATTTTAAAAGCTACACACTCCAAATAACCATAATAAATTTTACCAAAAGCCATCTATTAGCGCACATGTATGAACCAGACAAAATAATTATAGATACGTTACTTTAATACTTTAATTTTAAGCCATCTTGTTAAACATTAGACACATAATATGTAACGCACGCAGCGGGGAGGGTGGTTGGGCTCGGTAGAGGGAAGGAGAGGAAAGGGGGCGGAGGAGACGCGGCGTGAGGGCGAGGAGAGTGAGAGTGTGAGAGTGCGGGAGATTAGAATAAGAACTTACGCTCAATTACTTCTTAATTGATCCAATTACAATCTCCTAGTATTTATAGTTCCAAGTGGACTCTAACGGAAAAATTCTTATTGAACACGAACTTCCTGTTTTCTATTCTTAATTTCCTAAAATAATAAAATAGAAAAGGTAATTCGCGGTAAACACGACAGCGACGGCGGTGGGCGGCCGCGGGTGACATTGTACGATGAAACAAAATACTTGTAGATGTGCCGATTTTGTCAATCAGTTGATCACTAAGACAATCAAGTGCATTATTTTAATACTTTATTTTAAGTAACCTTTAATATTAATTTAGTACTATTAATGATATGTAAATATTAAACTAATTTTTAGTATTGTTGCTAATTTAGTTCAAACTTAGTGTATTTGTTTTTGTAAATTATTTTAATTCATAAATTGTATATTTGTTTAATGAGTAAATATGTTAATATAAATTTGAATCGGAGACATTCGTTTTGTGCTCAAATTTGATAAATCGTATCTGTAATCGAATCCAAATTAAAAACGTGGTAAAACGTGATATCCAAATCAACCGGATCTGTTTACATCCCTACTACTTGTAGTGAAGCCTAGCAGCTAGTTTTGGATTTTCAACGAAATGATTAAAAAAATTCCTTGCCATAAAAAATTCCTTTCTGTCAAAAAATTTCCTGCCAAAAAATTTTTCATGCGCGGTACAGCTATTCCTTTCTGTTGGTGGCCGCCAGGGCAGCCAACCGCGTGCTGCGGTATTGGGCCAGAATCATCCGTCCTGAGCTTTGCTATTTGGTGAAAATTTGCTTTTTCTATCAGCCGTTGGATGTGAAATGGATGGCATCAGACTTGGGGTAAGTCACCGCTAACTTACCTTCAGCAAGTTAGAGAATCTGCGCCGGTTCCAAATACTTCCCGAACGCAAGAGGACAAGCCGTCGCCACGCTGACCTCTTAATTGACGCTCTGGGCACATGGCCTGCCTGCAACGCACGCCCCTACCTGGTCTGCGGTACAATGCATAACAGCAATGCAGGGAGCAGTTAACCATCCTCTTAAAACAAAGCAGAGGCTTAACAGAAAGCTCTGCCAGCACATACCAACTCCACTCAGCAACTCTTTTGGATCGCAAGACCAAACAAAAGTGGTGGCACCCTAACTGAAAAAGGTCAGCACCAGTGAGAGCCACATATGTTTCATCAAAGGTTGATTGAAGAGGTTTGCTAAAAAAAAGTTGCACATCTACAATTGTGCTGAACAATTTCACATTCCGGTTTGCTTTGCACAGAGCTCAATGCAGAGGTGAAACAGTGGGAGTAGATTAATTTAGGCCTGAAGCGTCCTGAAAGAGTTGCAAAAATGACAATAGTGTTGCAGTTGCCTGACAAGGCCAAGCATGTCCTACCGGCAGAAGTTCCAGATCCATTCACGCGGTGCCTGTAGCGAATGGAAAGAATAATAGGCAAGGCAATTAAGCCCCAGAACAGAGTGTTAATCTACTTGTTACCAGCAAGCTAATCACTAGTAGTCATTACCAAAGGCAAATATGCACAGCATCGCATGCCTCGTTTCTATCCCTATCCGGCAGCCTGATGAGGGACAGCTATGCAATGCAATCAGTGATCGTCATCCATCTGCTCCCACCAAACCACTGAGAGTTTCTCCCCCCGTATCAAAGGCTCAAGGCGATGCTCAACTTTGTAACCACTCCGTCCTCAGTGCAGCTTCTAACTGCAACTACAGCAACCACTTCACCACCTCCCAGCAATGGAGCTAGCATGGTTCATCATTTCCTCATCAATAATCTCCCTTGCTGGATTCTTGTCAGTGGTTTCGGCATCGACACCGCAGCAGCAATGTGGCGGCAATGGAGGACCTGCTGAAGTGAGAGCTGGCTACTGGTCGCCGTCCTCAAGCCACTACTCCCCGGTCAGTAGCATCGACGCCTCCTTGTACACTCACCTCTACTACAGCTCAGTGTCCATCGACGAGACAAGCTATGCTGTCGCGCCTCAGCCGACCGAAGAAGAGGGCTCGCTGCTGGCTGCCTTCTCCGGCACCGTCAAGTCCAGGAGCTCGTCCACCAAGACCATGCTGTCCATCGGCACAAATGAGTACAGGGTGGATGCGTCGAATGCCGCCTTCTCCAAAATGGCTTCAGACAAGGACCTCCGGGGAGTGTTCATCAACTCCTCTGTGGAACTGGCTCGAGCCAATGGCTTCGACGGCCTGGATTTGTCGTGGATTTTCCCAGTCACCGAGATGGACATGGAGAACTTTGGAGTCCTGCTTGCGGAGTGGCGAGCGAGGATCAGGGAGGAATCCGTCACCAACTCCTTGTCTGCTCCTCTTCTCCTGACGGCAACACTCTACTTCTCCAACCACCTGTTTGACATGCCTGACGGCAACCTCGACTACCCCATAGATGACATCTCAGACAACCTGGACTGGACGAATATCCTCACCTTCGGCTTCCACGGGGACAGCAGCGTCACCACAGCTGACGCGCCTCTCTACGACAAGTCCTCGCACTTCTCAGTGAGCTACGGGGTGATCTCATGGCTGGATGCAGGAGTTCCTCCATGTAAGCTGGTGATGGGGATACCTCTGTTTGGAAGATCATGGTTCCTCCGGAACAAGGCCAAGAATGGGCTAGGATCGCCGACTGCCGCTGCCGGAACAAAGCAGCGGAAAAGCAACCAGACTGGGATAATTGCATATGCAGAGACTGAAGAGTACCTGAATTCTGAGAGCACCGTTGTTACCTATGACAACCAATCAGTGGCAGAGTATTTCTACAACGGTGACCTCTGGGTCAGTTTCGACAGTGAACAGGTAGTGCAGCAGAAGCTAGAGTTTGCGGCGAGATCTCAGTTGCTTGGCTACTTCCTCTGGACCGTCGGCTTCGACGATTCAAACAGCACAATATCCAAGAAAGGTCAGTAACTACTGAATTATGATGATATATGTAAATTGATAATCTGCTAAATGCTCATCTTGATATACAACATATGTAAACTAATGGAGAAGTCCAAACATTGTCTGTGCAGCATCGGAATCATGGCACCAATATGCTCAAGGTGGTTTTGGAATCATGCACGCAGGAGGTTCAAACCAATATGTTGCATTTAATTCATCTTCAGTGTCACTTGGTAGCTGCTATTCAAAATCTCTCAGCTATTTGCTGTCTTCGGTACTTCTGTTGGTGATTCTGTTTCATTAAGAATATCAGTAAACAGGCCAGAAATGTAAAAATAGTTTCAGATGATATATTCATCAAAGAGAATGTCTAATTTATGCTCCGTTGTATTTATTGAGTTTTCTCTTGTATTTATTGAGTTTTCTCACAGTCGTTCTTTGCCAAAAACAAGTGTCACATCAAGTTCAATGATTAATAGCGACACTGTGTTACTTTACATTCAAAAGAATGGATTGTTTCTTTTCCCGGACGGCATCTCCAAGATACAATGCAAATTTTACACTTGTATATGTACTGTATCTAATTAAATTAAAGAGCCAAAATTTTAAGCTATTTTTTGTCCACTTACCTCTAACTAACTAGACATGGAGAGTTTCCTCTGTACATATGTTTTGGACTCATGACCCATACTCAAATGTAGCGATGCTCAATATGAGAATCCAACTCTAATACATATTAGGTCACGTCTTCGCTTACAACACTGTACATGGATTATAATTACTAAGCAACCCAATTTTACCAGTCCACAAATTATTGTGTACTCCATCCATTCTAAAGTATACTTGCTCCGTCCCTAAAAGATTATCGCTTATGCCTTCGAAGAAACAACCGCCAAGAATTTAAATAAATAATAAATATCATCGACTAGTATCATAATTAGTATCATCGGAAAGATCTTTGAATCTATTTTTTAATAAATTTATTTAGAAATATAAATATTGCATGTATTTTCTATAAATTAAATTAAACTTATGGCACGCACACCAATGGTGATGTTCTTTTTGGGGATGGAGGGAGTAAGATGTTTTAGTTTTTCTAGGTATACATATCCAGACATAGTATTTATTGTATATCTAAATGCATAACGAGAGGATTATAAGATCTTTTAAGTCGATTGCTTCCCAAATTAAAAAAAAGGTCACCTGGTATTCATTACCCAAGTGGCAAACGAAGCCGATGGAGCTGATGAGGGATGATCGTAAGAGCAACTCCAACAGTTTTGGTAAAAGCATTTGGCATCCTAGAATTTTTGCCAAAACCACAAAAAACATCCTCCAACAGGTTGGCAAAAAGACTTGGCAAATTGGGGAACTTGGCAAAAGAGGTCCTTCCACGCATATTTGTGCGGTCTCGCCGGTTGCCATCGCGATTTGGGCGCCGCCGCTGCTTCTCCCCGCGAAGCAATCGCGCCTTTTCTTTCCAGCGCCGGCGGCATCATTTATCTCGCGCCCTTCGTCTTCCTCGCGAGGAGACAGACCGACGCCGCCCACTGACGTCGCGAGGAGGAACGACTTGGCGACGAGAAGACTCAGCGCCGACGCCCTTCTTCGTCGCGGGAGGACCGACGTCGCGAGCAGAGAAAGTACCTTCTTCCCTCCTCGATCCCTAGATAGCTTCTTCCCTCATGGCTGCCGGTGGTGCCTAGGTCTAGGTTCGATTTGCATATGGTCTGTACGTTTGATTTGCAAGGTCTGTAGATTTGATTTGCATGGTCTGCCGGCGGTGGACAGCTAGGATCCGATCAGCTATGACCTGAACTTTTTTGTTATCCTGATCAATCACCGTAGGGGAGGGAGATCAGCTGAGATCGATCTCTATTTATTACAGATTGATGATGCCTTTTTTATTTTTTAATCAGTCATTGCAATGGAAGGGGAGGAATTTTTGACTGACATTCTTCACAACGGAGTGTACAACGAAGTTGATGGTGATCTTGCTGGTCTGGACGACCTCGAGATTCCAATGACCCAAGAAACGCAGTTGACCGATGTGGAAGAAGTGCAGGCAAGTCGGAGCGCAAATAAATCCAAGAGGACCAAAATTTTTTTTTATAAGGAAGACGAAGTTATATGCGACGGCTGGTTGAAAGTTAGCAAGGATCCAATTCACGGTGCCAATCAAACTCGTACATCATTTTGGAAAAAGGTTCATGATTATTTTGAGAAGAACAAGAGGACTGCTGCTGTGAGGACACAAAGTTCCATCATGCACAGGTGGCTTACAATTCAGTCACAAGTGAACAAGTATTGTTCATGCTACGAGGCGATTGAAAGAAGGAATCAGAGTGGACAGACTATCCAAAACAAGGTATTTGATTTTTATTCAACCATTTTTTTTAATTGTGTTTCATTTTAAATTATACATACATTGTTGACAAATTTGTTGTACAGGTCGCTGCAGCCTCCACGATGTACACAGAACTAGACAAAGAGAAGAAGTCATTCACGCTTATCCATTGTTATGACATTCTGAGGGGGGGGGAATAAGTGGGCAGCCAAGAGGATCGAACTTGCCAAGCTGGAGAAACAATCAAAGAAAAAACAGAAGCCCACCAAGACGTGCAGGCCAAGGGATGAGGTAGCAACCATCAATGAAGGAGCAATAGATGTAGATGCTGAACAAAGTGAACCAAGAAAAAGGTCAGACGGGGTCAAGAAGTCAAAACAAATTCTTAGGCGAGGTACAGCTGCTGAAGTTTGCATGGAGGCTATTGAAAAGATGTGGGCAAAGAAGGAGTCTTTGGACAAGGAGAAAGAGAAAGCGAAAGAGGAGAGGTTCAAGCAATCGATCGAGCTAGACAAGGCTGCATTAGAGGTAGACAAAGGAGAGAGCATCAAATGAAGCTAAACTAGCAGAAGCGAAGTTGATGAAAGAAGAAAAAGAAATCATGCAAGTGGACAAGAGCAAACTCGTCTCTAATCCTTTTGTGTGCCTCAATAAATTCTTGTAGTGTTCGAGTGGGCTGGCCATGTTCAGGTTCCACATTTTCACCACCGTCATCGAAACGCTCGTCGGGATCGACATGGCCTTCATCTTCAATTATCATGTTGTGCATGATAATACAAGCCTGCATGATCAATGCTAATGTCTCTATGTCCCATATACGAGCTGGTCCACGAACAATGGCGAACCTTGACTGAAGAACACCAAAAGCTCTCTCCACAGCCTTCCTCGCTGCTTCTTGTGCCTTCACAAAATATTTGTTCTTGTTCCCTGCTGGTCGAGTGATGGACTTGACTAATGTAGCCCACGATGGATATATACCATCTGCAAGATAATAGCTCATCGTATAGCCAAGTTTGCAAACAAAGGAGACCGGTGAATAACATTGATGTCATTGTGCGACCCAGGCATCCCGAAGAAGGCATGCCATATCCAAATATCGTCCGAAGCAACAGCCGCCAAAATGATAGTGGGTTTGTCCATATGCCCCTTGTACTGACCTTGTTTGTCATATGGACAGTTCTTCCATGCCCAATGCATGCAATCGATGCATCCTAACATTCCAGGAAAACCTTTCTTCTCTCCCATTGCAAGTAAGCGTGTTGTGTCTTTCTCATTGGGGTACCTCAGGTATTCATCTTCAAAAATATCAACCACTGCAGCAACAAACCTTCGAAGGCTCTCTAGTGCAGTACTTTCGCTAATGCGAACGTACTCATCTGTAGCATCCGCTGGAATCCCATAAGTGAGCATCCGCATTGCAGCAGTGACCTTTTGCAAGCAACTCAATCCAAGTACATTGGCTGCATTTCTTTTCTGGACGAAGTAATCATCGTGCCCTTCAACAGCATTCATTATGCATAGAAAAAGCTCCTTAGACATCCTATACCTAAAGAAACAAATTACATATCCGATGTGATAGCGAGCATATATTTGAGCAAAAAAATAAAGCACATATTTTACAAACAAATCTGATGTAATTGATTAAATCATGTACCTTCGACGGAATATATCAGGGCCGTACGTTGGATTATCTGCCAAATAATCTTGAAACATCCTGTCATGGCCGTCTTCTCTATCACGATATGACCAGGGGATAGAGCCACCGGGCCTTCTTTCGTCATCGTTGGAAACATTGCTCACAATTTGGGCAACCGAGGACAGGAGCAGGTCATCGTCATCGGATGAAGATTCATCTATTTGTCTCCGAGCACGGGATCTCTTCCTAGGCATGGTTAGAGGGAGGGGAAGATGGTGGAGGGGCGGCAGCAGATGAAGAGATGGTGAGGGGCGGCAGCAGAGGAAGATGGGGATGGAGGGGCGGCAGCAGAGGAAGAGAAGTCCGGTGGCAGATGAAGAGATGGCTGCAAGCACAGGAAGAACGATCGCCGGCCCTGCTGTACGGGCGTCGAAGGTGAAAGGGGTGCCGATCCCCCTCCCCCGTGCGTGAGAAAAATTAACATATGTGGGCCACTAAATTTTTAATTTGCCAAGCCCAAATAGCAAACTGTTGGAGATGGTCTAATTTTTCACTTGCAATTTGCTTTTTAGAGTTGGCAAAACTAGAGATTTGCCAAGTGATGTTTACCAAACTGTTGGAGTTGCTCTAACGATGTCGAGCCAGCGAGAAGTACAAGCGAACCATCGAGGGAAGGGGCCGAATTGTTTTTGTCCATTTTTTTTGAAAAATGTTCATATTTGGACTCTTGGAGTTTCCTTTCATTTTGTGGACCTGAGATTGGTGCTGAAGCAATTGGTGCTAAGGTTATACATCTTGGGGCTGCAGCTTCCCTATCTCCTTGGCGTGTCTCCTTTCATGTCTCCGCACACGTGGCGATTAGCTATTGGTTCCCCAGAAGCTGGGCCCTCTCGAAATTTGTTTTGGGGTCCGTAACACTAGGCGGAGCCGTTTCTCATCTCGTTAAGTGCCGTCGGTTGTTTTCCCCTTCTCGCATCACAAATCGAAATCGATAAGCTCCGGAGATCTCCCCAAACCATTAGAAACCCAAATCAAAATGTGCTACTAGAATTTAGGTTCCCGTACAGCATAATCAACTCCCCGCTATGAAGCATGATGAGGTCGTTGCTTCAAGTGCATACACAGCCATGCAAGAATAGCACAGGGTATCGCCGCCGCGTCTGCTTCTTCGTGAATACGTCGAACAAGCTCCGCGTGCTGCCGTCGGCCGCAGTCACAGCAGTCTAGCCCGAGGGGAGCGCCAGCGTCTCCACTGGCCGAGTCGTACTATGGCTCGCAGCTCCACCGCCAGGCTTCACGAGCTACCTCACCAAGAGCGCATGGCATCATGTCGTCGTGCCCGACCAGCACACTCATCTTGCCGCCGAGGTCGTCGACGTCGGAGTCCTCGCCAATGTCGCCGGACTGCTCCCGCGCTCCGCCGCGGCTCGTGGCTGGGTCTCTGCTCGCCCATGAACTGGCCTAGGAGAAAGAGAGTTGATTCCATACACGGGAGACGGACTAACACCTATGGCGCGGACAGAGAAAATACGCGAGGGGGCAGGAAACCAATAGCTGATCGCCACATGTGCGGAGACATGAAAGGAGACACGCCAAGGAGACAGGGAAGCTGCAGCCACGTCGTGGCGCCATGATCATTAGTGCCATGGTCAAGACGCCAAGGAGACAGGGAAGCTGCAGCCACGTCTTGGCGCCATGGTCATTAGTGCCATGGTCAAGATTGTTTTCTATGTAGCGTTGAAATGGTTGCTTGCATGGTGTCGATGTGGCAGCCGGCTCTCGATGCTGTCAACGGTGGCGCTGACCTTGGGCTGGGGTCATCCATAGAAATGGTGCTGGATCTGCTCTTTTTTCCATAGCACATATTTCCATGCATCAAATCACATGCAGTCTTTTTGTTGTTGTATGTGGATCAAGAAAAGAATAGGCATTCCACACTTTCTTAAAAAAAAGTCGTTCTAAAGTTGTTAAGTCAAATATTTTAAAATTTAGCTACAGTTAAATTTAAAGATGAGTTTAACAATACGATAGTGATGTAAGTAGATTCACCTCAAAATGTAGTTTCACTCTCCACTTGTGTATGTCTGTTAGCATTTTAAAATTATTTTTAAGGGTTTAGTTCGCTCTCACTAGGTCCTAAACTCCTAATGCATATACATAGAATAAAAAACACCTAGTGGTACTTAGACAACCATTTTTTGCATTAAAATCATCCCTCTTAATAGTACGACTATCTATCCTAAATACACTCACACTCTCTGTGATATCTTGAGTGCCAAAACAAAATGGTCCTATCAAGTATATCTTTGCCTTAAGTCTATTTTATTTTTCTCTTTCTTATTTTCCAAGTTAAAGCACTTGATCACTATTTTTTGGAGTTCATCACCAACACCATTTCTACACACACTTACCCATAAGGGATTAGTCCTAAAGGTTTAATCAATTATCTAAAACCAAACTAGGGCTTTCATGTGGCAAAGGAGAGAGGGGAACACAACTATATTGCCCCCATTGCTTGTAATCATAGAGAGAGTTACGATGGGAAATTAAGCAATATGTAGACACTTTTTTAGGGTGTCACTTTTGAGGCAACCTATTTTTATATTGTAATCCTAACATTTTGCATGCCACTAATTTGAATATTGTTCTAGTTACTAGTTATTTGGTTTCTTAGACGACATGGTTATTTTATTTGCTAGATTGTTCTCACAGGGACAAATGGCAACACATCTTCATCCAAGGGCAGATGTCGAGTACGATGGAAGGGTGAAGAATACCATGCAACACCGCTATGGAATCATTGATCTACTAAGGATCAAAGAAAAAAATATGGAACATAGATATTTACATGGCTATGACTATAAGGAATGGATTCATTTAGGTGAAGGAAGCACAAAAAAGGAAAAGATCATATATATATAGGAGGAAGGAAGGCTCCTTCACCTTCACCAAATAGTCTAGTGCCAATTTCACAATGTCAATGGGGGAAACCCTTCCTATCATCTCAATGAATTTCTTCGTTAGTTCCTTCCTCTTCTCCCTCGCTTGCTCTTCAATACAGAACCACCATCACTGTATTTAGAATTGTCACAAGTTGATTCTAGAAACATTTCCTTTTTATTCCTCACATTCTTATTCTTCCAAAATTAGCTTATATTTTGGGAGACTTTTGGGACTTTATTGGAGTGTGAGTTCCTTAGGACATTCTTATTCCTTCCTCATAAAGCATATACTCGTCTTCTTCAAATCCTTAAACTAATAATCATTTCCTAAATAATAAATTGTTATCTATATATGTAACTTCATATACTGCGTAGATTCCACAATGATAGCATTTTGGATACCGTTCCATTACTATGCACCAATCAGTTGTGCCTGTGTGTCTCCACATATTTCAATCTTCATGATCCCGGCATACTAAAGATGCTCCGCCTCTACCTACCCACATGTCCCCTACCCAATGGGGCTGTCGTGTCAACAGACCGGCCGAATGCAGGTCGATTTCTCTTTTTATTGGCTCACAGGCGATAGTTTGTGTGTGTATAGTCCTCTGTTCCATGTTTTCTAGTTTTGACCAATGTTGCACGAGTGACGTGGTTGCCTGCCATCCTTTCCACTCACCCTGTAACCGGTTTATGGGTAAAACCACTCCAAGCCGTAAGAGTTTTTGTTTCCACGGTTCACAGCCCACGGGTTAGAC
The DNA here is from genome assembly GCA_015844335.1 of Chrysopogon serrulatus. Taxonomy (NCBI): domain Eukaryota; kingdom Viridiplantae; phylum Streptophyta; class Magnoliopsida; order Poales; family Poaceae; genus Chrysopogon; species Chrysopogon serrulatus. The sequence continues at coordinate 54,793 of JADLZL010003341.1, read as the reverse complement.
GAGTTCCACGGTTAATCGACAGATGAGTGCCGAACTGATCATCGCGGGGGAACGCATACGCGACGGCGGTGGCGCAGGTGGACAGCTTGCGCAGAGGGTGGCTCCTCGTTGTCTTCAAGCTGCCGCACGCATCGTCGCGCTTTGTTGCTCGACTCCACACACGGACGCAGCCCACTCGACTGTGCTACTAGCCGTCGCCTCCGGCTCCATTCAGGCTCGCCGCCACCGCGCACCGCATCAGCCGCCGCCGGATCTCCCGCGCAACCTGGCTCGCCGCCGTTGCGTCGGCCACCGCCAGATCTCCTGCCAGCCTGCCTTGACCCGCGATGGCGCGACGCCGCGACACCGCCTCCCAAGCAAGGTTTTTTCTACCGTTCGGTTACCGACCGGTTTGGCGATAACCGAACTAACCCCGCCGCGGCCCGACCGGTGCGGTAGCGGGCGGTTCAAACCGACTCAAATTTAAAATTTGAAATTAAAAAAAAAACCTAAAAAAAATTCCTAAAAATAGTTCATGATTTATAGAATCGAATGGTGTCAAATTTTTTCAAATTTGAGTTCGTTTAGTATTTTTTGGACGTATGGAAGTTTGAAAAAAAAACAGCCGCGACCCATTTAGGCCCATGAGGCCCAAGTGGCCCCAACACCCGGATATGTGTTCCCCGGGGGGGGTCGTATCCCATCCCCGAATCCCCACCCGCCCCTCCCGCTCCCTTCCGCCACCGCCGCCGACGAACCGGCCGGCGCGCTGCGTTCCAACCGCTCCCCCTCGCCGCGGTAAGCCGCTCGGTTTCAGCGGTATACCGGCCCGGCTCCGGATCTGGTGGCGCCCGGGCTCGTGGAGCGGTAAACCGCTCGGTAGTGGCGGTTTACCGACCGGGGAGCGACCGGTTGACCGACCGAGGTGAGTTTGGTCTTTTTTTTTAGTTTTCTTTTGTATTTAGGTAGGATTTTGGTAGTTTTAGATAGGTTTAGGTAGGGATTTAGGTAGTTTTAGAAAGGTTTTAATGTGCATTTGATTTAGGGTTTACATAGGTTTTAGGGAAAAATAAGTTTAGGATTTAGGTAGGATTTGATTTAAGATTTAAGATTAGATGTAGGATGTGTAGTTTATTTTGCTTTCGGATTTAAGATTAGAGGTAGGATGTGTAGGTACGTATTATTTTGTAAATGATTTATGCACATTGTTTACCTACATTTTATTTCGGTGTGACATTGTGTACATTTTATATATGTGACTGTTTTATTTTTTATTTTGCATTTTCGTTCGTAGGTGCACAATGTCGAAAAACAGTAAAAGACATTGTATGGGAACATGGCGTGAATCTTGCTCCCGGATGGCGATGCAACTACTTGTCTTACTTAGAAATCGGTGGTGGTTGCACGAGATTCAAACAACATTTGGTCGGGCGAGGGACCGAGGTGGTGCATTGCAAAAAGGGGTGCCACCAGATGTCCCAAGCGTATTTTCAGCGGGATATTGATAGGACACGTAAGGCAACTTCGACCGGGCTCGAAAGAAGTTGGCACGAGAGGATGCCTTTGCGGAGGGAAACACTCCCTCGATGATGATGAATATGAAGCTATGGTGCAGGGAAGCACTCCGCCCGGTCCAAAGAAGACCCGAGTACCGACGGGGGTGGAAGCGAGAGGAGGTATTTACAAGCGAGGAGGGGGTAGTTCGCGGGGGTGGTGGTTCGCAGGCGCAATCCTTTCGGGAGGTTCTTTGGTAGATCAGGTTCACGGAGGGAGAATCCTGTGGTGGTGGAGGACTATAATTTGGCAAATAGGTGGGAGGAGAGGAATGGTGCAACCAAGGATTGATACTGGGCAAATGGACCTTGAGAGGGGTAGGCAAGCGAGGGAAGCTATTGGTACAGGTTGGGCAAAGTGGTTCCATTTTGTAGGAATCCCTGACGACAGGCCGATAGTCCGTACTTTGTGAGTGCGATCGAGAGAGACACACGTGGGGTAAGTAGCTATACTTGGAGAACTTGTTGTATTACGTTTGTTTCTTTATTTAATGATTTCGTTATTTTTGCAGGTGAAGGGATCACGTCCCCCCACGGAAGGGAAATTGATGGCAAGTACCTTGATAAGAACGAGCGAACTTGAAGGCAAGGTTCGCAAAGTTCCGTAAGGATTGGCCCACTTTTAGTGTCATGTTGATGTGTGATTCTTGGACTGGCCCGACTAGAATGAGTGTGATCAACTTTCTGATATATTGAAATGGGGTGACATGGTTTCACAAGTCTATTGATGCGACTGGAAAGAGTCAATCGGTCACATACCTCTACTCGGTAATTTATTTGGACATGTGTCTATGCATTTTTGGGAATTGCACATTCTTGCCACGTTAGTAATAAATGTGCCTATTATTTTCAGGAGATTTCTAAGGTGGTGAAGGAGATTGGATCGGAGCATGTCGTTCATGTGGTAACCGACAACGGTGCAAACTACAAGAAAGCATGCAAACATGTTTCGGAGGAGTATCCGCATATTGCTTGGACACCTTGTCTTGCACACACCATCAACTTGATGTTGAAGGACATTGGTGAGAGGTTGGACCATTCCAGTATGATCACGGTTTGCAAGCGTATTTCAACTTGGTTGCACAACCATGGTTCGTTGAATGACATGATGAGGAAAGCTATTGGTGGTGAGTTGGTCAAGTGGAATGCCACTAGATTTGGGACCAACTACATGTTCCTCGAGAGCTTTTACCGGAAACATGAGGAATTCATGCAAAGGGATGGGATCTCCCCGAGTTTTTTACAGAGCAAGTGGGCGGGGACCGCTTGAGAAGGTCGTTACGCTCATGCAAGGCTGTCAAGTATGCAAGGTGGGCGGGTTTGAAATACATCATCGACACGGTTCAGCCGATTGTACAAGTTACTTCGCTTTGTCGATCAAGATAAGCGGCCGAACTTGTGTGATGTGGTGTATCGCTTCGGATGGTGAAACAGGGAGATGCAAAGCAATTCTTCGGAAATAATGTGGAAACATGGAGGGAGTACAAACAATTCTAGAGACTCGGATTATGGATGTCTACGTAGGCACCTATGTTGCCGCAGGTATGATCATGCCTTATGATTATACGAACCTGTTGTTATTCAATATTTAACGTATGTTGTTGTTGTCCAAATACCGCAATCTTGCCGTCTTAATCCGAAGTCGTCGTACAAACTAGATCCCACCGCAAAATGTTCCTAGGATTGAAGGATGCATTCTCTCTCGCATGGTGGATGTTGAAGTAGCAGCCAAGCAGCATTGCAGAGGCCGAGGTATTTCGACGTTAAGCTTGGTGAGTTTGGCGTGAACCGGCAATGCGAATGGCGGAAGACCCAAAGACAACCCCATGTAAGAATTTCTCCGCATTTATGTTTTTTCCCCTCTTCTTTCTATGTGCAACTAACATCAAATTTGAATTCACTTGCAGCGGGCTGGTGGATGCTTTTTTGGTAGAAACACGCCGGCGTTGCGGCCTTGCTTTTGCGGCTTGTTGCACAGTGTGTTTTCCTCTAGTGGATGCGAAGCGGAACCGAGCACCTTTGCCTTGCTCCATACGAAGGTTCGCAATCGGTTGTCGCACAAGAAACTAAACAAGCTTGTGTATGTCAACTACAACCTTCGGCTACGGCTTGAGGTCGACGGCCCGCCAATGCGTGATGAAGGTGATTTTATTGACCGCTTTGCGCATATTTTTTTTCCATGATCGGGAGAATCCGGTTCGCGAATGGATGGAGTATGGGAGATCGAACGCGGATCCAGTCTTGGATGAGGATGATGATGATGATGATGTCCCGTTGCCTTCCCATCTTGTCAGGTATTTTTTTGTTCTTGTATCAATTAGCCACTTATGTAGCACAATTTATTCATGCCAATTTTTGTTTCTGTTAGCAGAGAACAAATAGACCCTGCAGATCTACGCAGGGCTACGGGGGATGATTCCATCAGTGATTGGGCCCGTAGACATGTGGGTGACACGCACCTAGGAAAGAGGAAGTTCCAGGCTGGACCAAAGCAAACTAACCCCAAGAAAGGAAAAAAAGGAAAACAAGTACAACAGGTAGTGAGCAGCGACGCAGAGACGGACGAGGAGGGTGAGCGTAGTCCACCGTATCAGGAGTCTCAAGATAGCAGCTCTGCTGACGGTGATGGTGACGGTGACGGTGACGGTGACGGTGACGGTGGCGGTGGTGGGTATGGTGGTGGTGGTGGTGGTGGTGGTGGTGGGTATAGTAGTGGTGGAGGAGGTGCTAGCGGTGCTGGTGGTGGTGGTCTTCACTTCACAGGTATCAATTGCACCTACTTACGTATATTTGTTTCTTTTATGTGAGTTCTAATTATGGTTCATTGCAGGCGAGACGTATTTCACACATGCTACTCAGGATGAAGACCATGGACAGCCGACTTCACAGAGGACAGCCTATGCACCGACGGACTACAATACTCCACAGTACTCTTCTTCCTCCTACAACGATACCTCACAGCCTCCTTATAACTACCCTGTTTCTGACATGACCATGTAGCGGCCGACTAAATGGGTCTATGAATGGGAGGACCCTCATTTTTACACTTTGTTAGTTCAAGAATGGGAGACAACGGCGGCATGGACGGGCCAATCTTGGCAAGAATTCAAGGCCGACCTCCTTCGAGTGCGAGGTATCAATCTTATGTCCACCGCCGAGTATGAGCAAGCGTGCGGAATGGGGGTCTTTCCATTCCTATCACAGCGTTGATATGTACATGAGACCATGTATTTGTATCGGACTATTTGTTGTTTCGTTGGTGTGACTTTGTTTGCCACCGGTGGGTACGGACTTTTATTTATGCACTATGTATTTGTGTGACAATATTTATTATGACTTTGTGTGCTCTTCGACATTATTTTCTCAGAAAGGTCATGCCGAAAATTTTAATTTTTTCTAGCCAAAATTAAAAAAAGACAAATCGGCCGGTTTGAACCGGTTTACCGCTCAAACCGGTCGGTAATCCGGTTCAAACCGACCGGTAAACCGGTCCCTACCGAATGACTTGCTGAGATTTGAAATTTCAAATTCAAATTTGAATTGACCGGTATTTGGCGGTTACCGGCGATTACCGCTTCGATAAACCGCTACCGTCACCGGGCGGTTCGGTTCGTCAAAACGGTAAGCAAAACCCTGCTCCCAAGTCCGAACTACCAAGTCCCGCTGGCCGCTCGGCGCTCCCAAGCCGGCAAGCCCACTTTCGGCTGCAGTCGGCCGGGCTAGCTCCTAGGTGGCATGGTGGTTAGGCCCTGACTGGCAGCCGCCGCCGCTCGTCGCTGTACAAATGCCGGGTCAAGCGGGTTTCATGGGTAAACCCGCAAACCGACGCGGCCCGTTGGATTGTGATTGATGGTTTCGCCTGGGTCTGGTCCGGTCCGGTATCCGGTTACGACTAACCCATGAACAGGGTTACTTTCCACCTCCCCAAGGCATCTATCTAGCCTCGAGCCCTTCGTTGCCTCCTAATATTGCCACTCCACCATCGCCTCACTCTCACTCGGCTTGTAAATAAGGTTGCACATGCCATCTTAGCACCATTCCTCTTGTATGAGATGAACATATTATAAGATCAATTGATAATTTAACTAAATCTTTCAAAAATAATTTTGTAACTAATAGGTCCTATTTGCATCCTTGGAGCTAATAATTATATGCTAATAATTAGATTCTTTATATCAAACAAGCCTAGCTACTCCCTCTGTCCCCTCGAAAAGCTTTAATTCCCTATTATATTATATTATATTATATTATATAAAAAAGCTTCAACTCTTAGCTTCAACTCCCTCTGTGCCAATCAAACTTTTTAAAAATTGACCACTTTTTTTTTTTAAAAGAGCATCAATATCTATGACATTTTATAAAAGTATATTATATGATAAAGAGTAAAGTCCATCACCGTCCCTAAACTTGTATCGTTGTGTCATCTCGGTCCCTAAACTCATAAATCGACCATTTAGATCCTCAAACTTCTTCTACTGTGTCAACTCGGTCTCTAAACTTGAAAATCACCCGTTTAGGTCCTCAAACTTGTTAACTTGTGTCATGTCGGTCCTTAAACTTTATTTAGAGTTTCATCCCAAGGTTTAAAATCGTAAATCTAAATACTCTATATCAAAAAATAATTCATAACTTTTTATACGAACTTGAATTAAAACAAACTTTATATCAAAATTGTAGCCCTCGATGCGATAAACAACTTTGTAGTTGAATTTTTTATTGAAAGTCTTTTAGTGTCTCAAAATTTAATTTTAAATTTTAAATTTCAAAATTTTTAAACGTACAATAATATTTTGGAACCCTAAACAGTTTTAATTCAAAAAAGGTTTTAACTACAAAGTTGTAGATCGCGTCGATGGCTATAATTTTGATATAAAGTTTGCCATTATTTGAGTTTATATGAAAAACTTATGAATTATTTATTGATATAGAGTTTTTAGATCGCCTTGATTTGACCTAGATGAGACTCAAAACCATGTTTAGGGACCGACATGACACAATTGAACAAGTTTGAACACTTAAACGGATGATTTTCAAGTTTAGGGAACGGGATGATACAACCGAACAAGTTTAGGGACCGCGATGACACAGCCAAACAAGTTTGAGGACATAAATAGTCAATTTGTAAGTTTAGGGACCGGAATGACACAAATCGGTATAACTTTAGGGACCGGTGATGCACTTTACTCTATGATAAATCTAATGGTACTAATTTGATACCATAAATCTTAGCATTTTTTCTATATAAGTGCAGTCAAAGTTTAAAAATTTTAACTTGAAACAATTCTAAAAGTTAAAGCTTGGGAATAATAGTCTAGCTAATCATCTAAGTAGATGTACCGGGCCTAAATTCTGGATGCAGCCCAATAGCTAGTTTTCAGCGAAGGTTAGTACATACATAGACTCAACAGAATCCTTTCTCGCCACCGCCCGATCACCGCCGGCGGGGCCGGTACTAATCTCTGTGCAATAGAAGATTTTTCTGCTCGTCCTCGCACCATTGCCCTAATCAGAATCAAACGGTCCAAACCCCAAACCCCTCCTCGGCCACACATGGGGAACGCGCGGCGCCCCGCCGCCGACTCACCGGCGGCGTCGGACAGGGAGGTGGGATTCGCGAAGCTGCAGGGCGAGTGCTTCGAGTACTACATGCAGACCTACTCCATCGTCCTCGGTCGCCATAGCCGCCGCAGCAGCAAGGGCCCTGTCGCCCCGCCGCCGGAGGCCGACGACGGCGTCGACGTGGACCTCGGCGCACTCGGAGGAGGCATGAACGTATCCCGCCGCCACGCGCGCATCTTCTACGACTTCCCGCGCCGCCGGTTCGCGCTCGAGGTGCTTGGCAAGAACGGCTGCCTCGTCGAGGGTGTGCACCACGTCCCCGGGTCCGCCCCCATCAAGCTCGACTCCCAGGACCTGCTCCAGATGGGGGACGCCAAGTTCTACTTCCTCCTCCCTTCCCGCTCCGTCTTCGACGCCGGCATCGCGCGCCGCGCCTCCACCGTCCAGCGCGCGATCCCGCCTCCTCCGTCTGATGACGACGAGGATGATGACGAACAGGAAGAGGCCGTGGCAGCGGCGAAGCGTCGGAGGAATGGGGATAACGGTACTGAATTCTTGCATTTTTTTTTTATCTCTGTTGGATTTGAAGAATTGCCACTTGTCTGATTGTACATTGAATTTGCATTTTAGGAATTGGGATTACATTATCAACTTCATTTGATTGGCGAAATACTGAAATGATAGTTGCTTGTCTGATTGTACTAGTACATTGAATTAACCTTTTGGGAATTAGGATTACATTATCGAGTGTATGGTTGCTGATGAGCCTATTCTTCATGCTTCTACTTTAATAATTTTTTTCTGTATTCCAATGGAATGGATGATATATCATGCAGTGAATTTGGTGGTAGTAGCACTTCATTCTTTATTGTCTTTATATTGTTATGTATTGTTTGCTACTGGTTTCTTGATGATTCCGGAGTTTGAGTTGTGCTTATGCTTGCCAATTGATGAGGAGAGTGGTTCACATCCTGATTGTGTTGTATCTTTTTCAATGAATCCGCGGCAATCCTAAATTTCATTGTTGAGATGATGCCCCTGTTCAATGAATGTGCAAGAGGCAGAGGAGAAAAGGAGGGATTAGTGTACAGTAGTTCAGGACTGCTCGAGTTTTGTTGATAATGGTCTGTCAGCCCTTGTTTCTGATCGTCCGATTAATCGCGATTTATCGTGACTAATCGTCCTTATCGGTACCTAGCACTCGATTAGGGCCTTCGATACGATCAGAGCGATCAGAAACCTTATCGTCCGATAAGGTATGTTGACCGATCAGGAATAAATAGGTAACGGGCTGCTTCTATTGACTGGGCTGTATTTATTTGGGCCAGACCCATTAGGGTTCAGTTATATACCTCACCTCCACTCTTTCTCACCCCCTCCTCAGTCCTCACTCCCACTGTCAGCTGTCGGCTGTGTGCAGCTGCTAAGCTGTTGGGTCAGATCTCACAGATAAGTAACCAGCTAATTAGAAATGTAGTCTTGATGCTTGATATCTACTATATAAGTATATAGTATATGGTATACACCATACATATATGATATATAGTCCTGCTATATGCTGGATGATTATATGGACGATCAGACTGATAAGAGGTCGATTAATCGTCCTTATCGACGATTAATCATCCTGATCGTCCTTATCGGTGCCACATCAATCAGGAACGATAAGCCGATTTAAAAACATGGTCAGCTGGCTTCTTCTTTGGTCTCCATTGGTTTGTGTTCCAACAATTGTAGGATGTGACTATCGTCATTTGCATGTTTTGATACTAGTGAAATTACTGTTCCTACCAGCTCAAGGGTTTGGAGTTCTTTGTTGTTGTCAAACTGTACACCTTATTGCAAACTTAATGGTGACATCAATGTAGTATTATTTTCGGGCATGTTCAGATCCTTCTGTCACTCCACTTTGTGTATGGCATTATCCTACGTTGCCAGTATATTTGGATCGCCAATGTTTTTTCTTTGCATGTCTTCTTTAACAGCCTATTGTGTCAGTAATGCGATGCAACACTATGGCAGTTATTGCAGTCAGGAAAAATACATTAGATATATGACATGGTTTTTGAGGCGTTGCGGCGTCCTGTTGCGCTGGGGGTACGCCTGGACGCCTAGGCGTTATGGCGTGACTAAAACCCTGTGGCATCCTGCAGTGCCTTGCCTAGGCGATGGCTAGGTGACGCCTCAAACCATGATATATGAAATCAATATAAAGTTTGATTTATTCCCTCAAGCTAGACAAAATGCGATCTTCAGTAACTTTAGGACTCTTAATGTAATGTCTGGAAAATATATTTCCTTGATTTCCTAGCTCTATACTTCTGTTGCTCAAAAAAAAAAAAAAAAAAAAAAAAAAAAACACATAAGGGATGATGTTCACAGTAACAGTTTTTAGGCATTCCAGTAAACCTGTATATGATTCTTAGTTTGTCTACTAACAGCAGTTGCCAAAACTCTTAGTTCCTTTTCTTGAGGTTTCCTAACTTATATATAGCTCTTTGTTGGTCATAGTTGCATGGTGAATGTTGTCTGTATTTCTAGTCTATTGACAGGATAGCAAATTCCTTCTTAATGCATCTGCTTCTTATATCCTAATTCCTGAACTTGTGCAAAATTGATATTTTTGAACAATAATTTTGGACTGCTGCTGGTGAGGCTAATGCCTACATAGCTAATGCATATGTTTTGTCACTATCTTTTTATTTGAAATAGTATCTGAATTGAGAGCTATGTTTGATCTGGAAGATTGAAACATTGTTAGAATGCAAACATAGATAGCTTTCTGTTCCCTGCAGTATAAAACATTTAGTTATAGATCGTTATGACCATCTGTGCATACTAAGTATCATGAAATGCCTAGTTTCTTTTACTTTAGATATTGCATTATTGCATTATTAGTACTTCACTACTTGATTCATCACTTCCAGTAGAATTTCAGGCTTTTTCATGGAACCTGTGTGCACAAATATTTTCATATAAAATATCTTCCAAAGTGTTGTCCAAAATAATTTGACACGTTGAAGACAAATAACTGTTTTATTACGCTGCAGGATCAAAATCTTACAGGGAAGCAGATGATCAACTATTGCTTCAGTTGGAAGAGAAAGATGTCATCTCATCTGCTGCTACTATCTTGTCTGATCTCTGTGGGCCTCTGGAATGGATTTCTATGAACAAGCTTCATGAAGTGGTAAGGAAGTTTTCTCATGGAGAAGTATCAGCAAATTCTATTTCTTTGCTGTCCCCCTTGTTTTAGCTAAAATCTTATTCTTATGGATGCTGCCATTCCTTGTACCTTTGCATTATGATAGCCTTAGCATAATCCTTATCCCTATACTATGCTTCTTTTGACGAAATGAATTTATGGTGCCCACATACACCCCTTTTCATGTCTATGCTAAGGGTATCTATAGATTATAGAATTTCAGTAGAAAGAACCTTACATAGGATGATCTAAGCTCCTCGATCAATGAGGATTGACCTCATGATCCAAGTAGAGAAGAACTAATCTGCTGATTCAAGTTTTTGTATAGCAATCATTTGGAGTGCCAGATACTTTTACAGTTTTATTACCACTTGGAGGTGGTACTGCTTGCCTGAGCTAGTTTTATTACCACTTGGAGGTGGTACTGCTTGCCTGCGCTCTCAGACGTTACCTGTGTGGCAATCCCCCCCCCCTTTTTTGCTCCTTCAGAATTCAGATATGTCTGCTCAAACACCTGTATTTCAGTTTGCTGATAATGGAAACGGGCCAACTTTGGTTTTGAAAGGAAAAAAAAAGTATCCCATCTGTTCCAAATTATAGCTGACTTTAACTTTCCCAAGTCAAACTTATCTAACTTTTAAGAAGTTTATAGAAAAATGTACCAACATTTACAGCATTAGATTAGTTTCATTAAATTCTCTATGGAATATATCATGATAGTGCATTTATTTGAACTTGTAGATGTTCATATGCTTTTCTAAAAAACAAGTCAAAGTTAGAGAAGTATGACTTGGGACAAAGCTAAAGTGAACTACGATTTGGAAATGGAGGCAATATTTCTGTAGATAAGCTTCTCAGTTGTTTTTGAGCAGCTTAATGTTTGGCTTGAGCAAGTTGGATCCTAACTTTTGCAATGCCACTCAGTTGTTTTTTGAGCAGCTTAATGTTTGGCTTGAGCAAGTTGGATCCTAGCTTTTGCAATGCCACATGATAAATACATGTTTTTCTAATCTAATATATATATTTTACTGGTAATTTCCACTATGCTTAACATTTTTGAAACAAGATACTGAGGTCTAACTGAGCATAGCCATAGCCGGTCACCTTTCTAGTAGTTTTAGGCTGAAAGCTTCCATACAATGGTATATGGGTTTGTAGTATTTCGAAATTCGAAGCGTGCAAATTATGTACTACCAAATCCAAATGTGGTTCATAAAAAAAACCACATTTGGTCAAATGTGGTTGTTGTAATCTTCTAGAAGCAGGTAGTTGCCACCGTATTTTTCCAGTACTAATAGGTCTAGTCACAACCAGTGGCTCATGATCATGGACCATTTGGTGCCCTGTTCTGTTTCCTATTCTGTGCTTGACAGTGCTTGACAGTTTCTGGTTGCAATTATTGTTTAAAACTTCCTGTGGCTTAGGTCCTAATCAGATTTCCTGTAGCTTGCTCTATTGTAGCATTTCTTTCATGTTTATTGTACCCTTCTGTTGATTTCTAACAAATCTTTCTGTTGTATTAGATGTTTGATAAGTACGGCAATATGTGGCACCACAGCAGGGTGCGAAAATATCTGACATCTGAAGACTTTCCAGAGACTGAAACTGATGGTAGACCATGGCATGGACTTGCATTGCTGCTAAGAAAATACCCTGAGCATTTTGTGATCAATATTAGGAAAGGTGGGGGCTTGAGCACTGAGTTTGTCTCTTTGGTCTCACTACAATCTTGAGAATTTCTCAAACACTTCTCCAAGGGTGTTGTTGTATAGCTTGGAGTATTCTTTTGGTACCTTTGTAAAAAATAGTTAGAGGCTAAAAGGATTTGAGCTTTTATTTTTCTTTTGTTTGGATTTTGGTTGATACATCGTTTGTGGAGATTATTCCCTCAGTAAAATTGACAAAACACAGAGTTTAATGATCATTGATCTAGCCTGAATGTGGAGGCTAGGATTGGTGCTGTGCCACTTTGGTGGCTAACTAGTTGATAGGTTTGTGTGATGCCCTAGGGCATCAGCAATATACTCCCTCTGTCCAACGCTATATGGTGTATTTTACTTTGGAAAATAATTCCAATCTGTAAATCGTAGCCACTGTTAAATTGTAGTATATATATGCTTTGTCTCTCATAATTTTTAGATTTTTGTTATCAATTGTTACTATATTAAAAGAAATTAATTTTTTCTCCAAAATGTATAAGTATGCATGGTGGATGCAGGGAAAATATGGCTAATCTATGAGTGCCTTATTAGGATGGTCAGTTTTAGGATGTGTAGATTGCATCCTGAACTTAGGCTACATCGTACTCTAGATTCATCCTCTAAAAGGAATATTCTATCCTGGTCATCGAGATTCTCTACTCTATACTGCTTTCTTCCGCACTCATTCATCCTTTAGACTATCCGCACTCATCATCCTCCATATCTATCCTCTAAAAAAATATTCTAGCCCAGTTATCAAAGATTCTCTCCTCTATATCTTTAACTTTCTCCCGCATCCATCCGTACTCTATATCATCCCTCCATCCACCATATGACCCACTTATCAGTTTTTTTAATAATATTCCTCCCCTCTCTCCCTCCCATTCTCTCTCTTCCTCCTTCCCCCTTCTCTCTCCATCGCTGCCACGCGCGGCAGGGAACAAAATACCGCCCCCCCCACCTCGAGGTTCCCGGTGGCGGCCTCTGGCTCCTCCCCGGCGCCTCCGCCCGGGAGCCTTGTGGCCCTCAATTCCTCCCCGGCGTCTCTCGCCCGGCGGCAAAGGCCTTCAGCAGCTTGGCGGCGCGAAACCCCGCGAGCTTCGAAGCGCTTGGCAGCCCGGTAACGCGAAGCCTTGGCAGCTTCAGCCTTGGCGGCCTTGGCCGCAACCGCCCGGCTTCCAGGCGTAACCCAGCCTTGGGTTGCTTGGCAGCGCGCCCGGCCCTTCTCTCTCTGCGGCCAGAAGGTGGGTAGCCCTCCCCGCCCGGCGGCGGCGCATCCTGTGTACCCGGCGGCGCGGCCGCGGGCCCCTCTCCCCCGCCCGCGAGCAGGCGGCGCGGCCACAGCCACCATGCCGTGCCGGTCTGCCATCGTTCAGTGCCTTCGGTGGGACTTCGGCGCATGGACGGACTCGAGCACCCGACAAGGTGGGACCCACGTCCGTCCCTTCGGGAGGCCCCTGTACCCGGCGAATCTGGGCGGATGGAGCTTGGGATGGCGGCCGCCTTGGCATCGCCCGGCGTACCCCCGCTGCGGGGTTTTTTCACGGTAAAAACAGGTTCCGGATGGGATGGAGTATCCTAGTGCAGATAGTCTTATACTTCATCCTCTATATCAACTACTCTAGTGGGACCCACATGTCATACCCTCTATTCTCTCTCCTCTATCCCTCCCCTCTCTCTCTTCTATTATGAAGAACAGACAAAACGAGAGGCGGTGGCCACCGGTGCTTTCGTGCCCGCGCCTTCTACGTGCTTGCGGCCAAGAGCGGTAGGGTGGCCGGCCAGCGGGGCGGCGGCGGAGGCCCACGCCCGAAAAGGGTCGGCGTCTTGCGCCCGCCTAAGCGGGCGATAGAGGGGCAGGCGGGCTTTAGCTCGGCGGCGGCACGGGCGGCGTTCGCCGCGCCATGCGCGGCGAGGGCTCGTGGGGGGCCGGCCAGCGGCGCTTCGCCCGCGCGCCAAGGACGTGGTGGCGTGGCGGCGGCGCCCAGCGCAGCTGACGCGGTAGCGCTGGGCGGCTGCGGCTTCGAGCCACGCGCACGCGGCACGCTGCCCCGGCAGCGCTTCGCCGCGCCACGCCCGGGCGAGCTCGCGGCCCGGGCGGCCCGGCCCAGCGGCGCTCGCCCGCGCCAGGAGCGTGGCGGCGTGGCGGCGGCCCGGCGGCGCTTCGCCGCGCCACGCTTCGGGCGAGGCTTCGCGGCCGGCGGCACGGCCCGCCGGCGTTCGCCCAGCGCCAGCGGCTGCGGCTGAGCGGCGGCCCCAGCCAGCGCCACGCCCGTGGCGCTCGCTTCTCTCCTCGGCGCGGCGGTCCCTTCTCTCTTCTCCCCGCGTAGGGCCACGCCACCAGGCGCTCCTCGGGCGGCGCTACCGCGCTTAGTTTGGCGGGCGGTGCGAAGCGATTCCGGGCGCCCGCTCAGCTCTCCGGATGCCGCTGCGGCGTGTTTCATCCGGGAAAGCGCGTCCCGGATCCTTTCCCGGACAGCGTGCGGGTAGCCTTACAACGCTATGGTTCGGTGCGCCAAACTATTAGGAGGCCGGTCTTTGTTATAGGCGTACGCGGCCTCGAGCAGCCAGCAGGCTGTATTATTAGCCTTGCCCTTATCATAGGCGTGCGTGGCCTCGAGCGCGTTGCCCGAAGGTGCGGGTTAGAGACACGCGGCGCGGTTCGGCCGCCCCTGGCCGCCGCCGCTGCAGCCGCTCAGCGACCCCTACAACGCACTTTCGCTGGCACCCTAGCCATGGCACGCCCCTGCTCGCCCCTCGCTTGCAGCGCCCCGTGTCATGCTCCTGCTCCAGCCGACACGAAGCGTCCTGTAGCCCATAGTTCTCTAATAAATTTATTTGAAGATATAAATATTGCATATATTTTCTATGATTCGAGTTAAACTTGTGTCATGAAAATGGTCTTTTTAGGGTGGACAGAGTAGTTGGGTATCATGCATCTAAAAAATAGATGATCCAATGTTTTCTGTTTCTGTGCAAAAGGCGCGGTTCTCATTACCCTTTCGATTATATTTTTGAAAGGTTATTTTTTTATGAGAATAGCATCCTAAAAAAATAACCACACATAGAATGGTAGACATGGTGTAATATCAGTCAAAACCACTGATGAAGATAATTAGATGGTTTGAAAAGTAAGGAGAGATAGTCCTTTTCCTTTGCAAATCCATATGGAGAGACCGAAAACCGGCTGATATGGTGGAACGGTTGAATTTTTGTTAGAAGAAACATTGTTTTAACGATCGATAAGCTGACTAATAAATTAAAGTGAATGGGTAGCCAGAAGCGAAGCTTCATTCATGATAGTTGGTGCCTAGGCACCCCAAAAAATTGTAAAAACAGTTGGTTTAGTTAAAATTTCATCATGTAGGCACCCCTCAAATATATGTCTATACACCCACAAGGCACATTGCACCCCCTTCTAGTTTGCTCTAGCTTCGTGGGTAGCGGTTGCATGCTTTAGTTTCCGTATGAAAGTTCGCTAGGATGCTGAGTCCATGTGACAAACTAACATGCCAACAACCTACTATTATTGGTCCGATTCTGGTAGACTCAGGTAAAAGCACTCTCACTCAGTGTTTTGAGCCTTGGGACTGGATTTTTTCAACTTTGCAACTGTAACACTTTCATTTATATTTGGTAAATATTATTCAATTGTAGATTAACTAGACTCAAAAGATTTGCCTCGTAATATACAACTAGACTATATTATTAATTTTTTTACTTACATTTAATGCTCAATACATAAATTAATGTGATGGAGAGAGAGTAAAAAAGTGCATCTAAATAAGACCTAGATTTATCCCCAAAACAAAAAACAAAAAAAAAACTTTGGACTCCCACTCTTGTGTGTAGTCACCATCGGATTTGCCGCATATCCGTGCAATCAGGGAGCCAAAACAAAAAACTGTCAGTCTCATACCAAAAATGTCAATCAAAAAATGTGCTGAAAATCAAATCCACGTATCCGTAGCATCACCAGTCTCCAAAGGACGTCCGGTGGGTGCATTAAAAGTTGGCTGATGCTGACGGGCGAGGGGAGGCGGGAGCAGCAAATGAATGGCGGCAATCAGGCACGGCAGGGCCGCCCCCGCTAGGCCGCTAGCTCAAGTAGGCCTCACATAAATGGGCAGCCAGCCAGCCAGCCCGTCGAAGGAGGGCAGCCCCTCGCTCGGACGGACGGACGGAGATGGTCCCCTCCGCCGCATCTATGGATGGATGATTGATGCCCTGCACAAGCAAGCAAAGCAAAGCATCAATGGCGTGCGTTCAATGCAGCGCGCAACGCAGCCCACCAGCAGCAGCAGCGTCCGCAACCCCCAACCACCCTCCAAATTTCTGGTTGGCGAGACAACGACGACCTGCCAAAGTTACGCCTGCTCCGCTCGGCTGCTCTGCTTGGCACGGGCGGCGGCCGGCAGCCCCAGACTGCGTTCCCACTCCCACGTAGTACAGGTACAGTACGTACTAGAGCAACAACAACAATTTTTCCTATCTATTGCTCGATCAGGCGCCTGAAATCGCGGCGCATCATCTGTTGGCGGCCGTGAGATGAGAAGAGAGGGAAAAAGAGTAGCACCTGGGATTTGAAAAATAGCATCGGTTTGTCTGTGGAGAACTGGAGAAAATGAGACATGACGGTCGGACATGATTTGGAGGCATCTCAAGCAAGCCAGTACTGAGTGAGGTCTGGGCATGTGACGGATCTTGGCGTCTGGTCTGGACAAAAGACCAAACCCAAATTGGCCATGGTCTCCACCGAGGAGTCCTACGCCTGCAATTGCCATGTGGGTGCGCTAGCGCCTTCTGCATGCATGTCGACCTGGCTGTGACGATCGACCATGCGGGCGCTGGCTGCGCCGCGCCGAAACACAGTGGCTGGAGAGTGGAGACCGGCACGGCGTTACTTGCTGTCGACCTGGTGCCGGATCAGGCTGCACTCGTCTTCGTAGGACAACACATCACATTTCCTTTCTTTATCTTCCCGCCCTTTTAAGGATAAAATAAATCATTATTCGGGCTTTCTATCATTTCAATCCAGCCAATTCTTCATATTATTTGTGTTTCCGTACTCTCCCCATTCCCTTGCTCTCCGGTGATGAACTTTCATCAGTCTAAAAATGGTTGTGGTCCTTCCCCTCAAGTGAAGTTCAGCTTGAATCTTTGACCAATGGTTCACGTGAGCTTGACATAATTCGTCACATGAATGATGTCACTGATTTAACATCAGAGTGAGAAAATTATAATAAAAAACAGTGAAGGTATCAATCATCTATCACTGGCTAGTCCACAACGTTTGCACCACCATCACTGGCTCAGTGGTGCACTATAGCTATATATCATAATCATGTTTAGAACCGCCGTTAATGCGGAAATCGACTGCAATCTAATAAGGATTGACTGATAAGCCGTAGTTCGAAAAATCTACGATCTAGATAATCTACATGTTTTGAAATCCTAATTGACATAAATCTACAGGATGAAATGACCTCAGTTACCCTAGCTCTCAACCTTCATCAGATTGCCATTCATATCCCTTGTTCCGCGAGATTGCATCCGTCTGTCAAGCGGAGCAGGATCGCTGAGGGGAGCAGGGCACTACCACCATATGGCCACCGCCCACTGTCCTCAGTAGAGGAGAAAGTTGCAGGCCTCCCACATCCTGATCAAGCACGAGGGCTCTCGATGCAAGGCCTCGTGGAGGCATCCTGAAGGCATTTCCATGTTCTTCTCCACACCATCACCCGAGACGCTGCGACTGACCTCATGCGTGTACTCCACAACTACTAGTATATCGTATCCATGGATCGCTAACCCCGATGTAGCTGGACCAAGGGCCATGATGACCTCAATCTTGATCCTGCTTGTGCTACCACCTCTCGTGTGAACGAGTGGCAGTGTAGCGTCACGTGACCCTGGCGGCATGGATGGGAGGTGACTCTAGGATGCAAATGTGAGAGGTTAGGCATACGAGGGAGTGGAGAGGAAGGGAAAAATAACTCTGTCACATGTCCAACGCAGACGGTGACCGCCGCCGATGACAACAGGCCGGGGAGGAGGGGTGTGAGGGGGGCGCCGTCGCCCCTGGTCGCATACCCTATGAAGGGGCGGCTGCATAGCAGCCGCCGCCACCACTTCCCTTCCAAGTGTCCCGCTAACTTCCTTTCTGATATTTTACTAATTTAGAAATAATTAGTTATTTAGATGGAAGTTAGAGTTGGTTGAGGGAAAAGACGAAAGCTCTCTACTGTGGAGTACATAAGCTTCCCTCTCTATTTTGGTTTATTGTTTCGTCTGTCTTACTTGTAGACCAAGTATGATTTGGGCTCACCATGGCCCAACCACCCTCCCTTCCGCGTTGTTCTTACATTGGAGGGAAACAGTGGGAGCCATGGTAAACAGAGCATGTAGTGCAAGTCCGATCTTTTTTTCGACCCAAGTCCCATATAATCAAGAAAAAAAAATCTAGGCACAGTTTACATCAGTTTCGTTGGATACTGAACTAATGACCTAATGAACTAATGACTACTTCAACACATACACTAGTGGGATCGAATGAACTATTTGGATTCTCAACACCTAAAAAAGTGGCTAAAATTTATACAGAGGAACCAAATTGGACCATAGCAACGTAAATATTATTTCTTTTCTAGAAATTAGTGAAGTTAGTATTTTTGACTTATCTAATCTAACTCCACCTCCTTATGAAGAGGCCAAAGCTAGAAACGGGTGAAGCTGTATGAAACAGACCCAGACATAAATAAAATTGCTATATACATAGTGGAGATGTAGGCTGAAGAAGACAACATGGTTATACAGCGGAACTCCATCCTAAACATGGATTGACCTAAGCAAAACTTTATAAATGTTAGTGTCATCACAAATCTTGTATTCCTTTCGTCCCTATTTGAGCATCGTTGTGAGAAAGTTTCACTAAATTTATAGAAATATTAACAACATTTGTATCTCCGAATAAATTTATAGTGAAAATAGATTTAGTAATCTATCTAATGATACTAATTATATACTACAAATATTTATATTTTAATTATATATTTAGTTAAATTTAAATACATTTGACTTCTCAGAGAGTGAACAGATAAAAGAGACTGATGGAGTATATGGAATGCGTGAGCTCTTTCCATTTAAATATTGTATTGTTGTAGAAACCATAGTCAACTGTGGTGAAACTTGTTGATTCTTCAAGTTTTTGACTTGAAAAGCATTGACCTAGATTTATTCTAAACTTAATGTATTAATATATGACTTCATCAATTTCACGACCAGTTTAATATGTTGAATTGACTCATGCATCAAGGTGTGTGAGCATGTGTAGGAATATGTATTCGTATATGTATAAATGGTATATCTATGATTTGAAAAAAAAAACCACACACACACGTACTAAAGGTTTTATTCGTGTCCTAATATACAATTTCGGTATCAAAGGGAATCACGAACAGAGAGAGCACATATGGGACATGGCAACAGGCAACAGGACTACAGGAGTCTTGTACGTGGCAGGTGTAATGCACACACATGCATACAGCTGGCAGCATGAGAGGAATAGGATAGAAACCGAGTCCAGGACGTGGTGTGTCAACGACAGCGCCTTGAAAGCACGAACGTCTCGTCAACATAGACATGGCTTGAGACGAAAACAGGCCTTGTTTAGATAGGTGTGGAATTATTTGGACGGTTCCTGTAGCACTTCGTTTTTATTTGGTAAATATTGTCCAATCATGGCCCAATTAGGCTCAAAAGATTCGTCTCGTGATTTATAACAAAACTATGTAATTAGTTATTTTTTTTATTTATATTTAATACTCTTTATATGCGGCAACAAATTTATGAGAGGAGAGAGATTGTAAAGTCCTGTAAGACCTCGTTTGTTTGTGGCAAAATATTGTCCAATCGTGACCCAACCAGGCCAAAAGATTCATCTCGTGATTTACAACCCAACTATATAATTAGTTATTTTTTTTATTTATATTTAATACTCTTTACATGTGGATACAAATTGATGTGATGGAGAGAGAGTGTAAAAACTTGGAAGTTGGAAGCCAATCTAAACAAGGCCTTAGTGTGTAAAACAATGTTGTCAAAAAAGTGTGTAAAACAGGCAATGAGCAACCACGCCATTGACTTTCATTGAAGAAGAGATCAGAATTCTAGGTACAAGAATTTAAGGACAACAAGAGCAGAGGACACTTTAGGCAAACATTACAGATAGGCGAGCCTTTTTTTTTTTATTGATATCGGATTTCATTTGTTTTTAATGATTTAGTATTAGCTAGCTTTTCATTTGTTTTTTTTTCTTCCATTAAAGACGCATTAGTGCTTTTCATAAGAACTTGAATAGGCTGCTGGCTGCTAGTGGACCATTTCCATTCGTGTTGATTGATCCGACAATTTTTTCTTGGATAAAAATCTCAACAATAATGCTAACTGAAATACCTGAATAATCTTATTCAATCGCACCGTTAAATTCAGGAAATCCACATTAATTAATTAATTGTGATGACCAGAGACTAGAACTGCGCACCAACTTCAGGGAGTAATGTACTACAACCTAAACAATCAAAACCATGGGCAGAGAAAACGCGTAGGATTTAATATGGTACTAATCCATGATCCACATACCACATCGCCATCTCAATTGCCCGCAGAAATGATACTACTATTTATGAATTCTAATTCAGAAATGTAGTGGCTGATCGTTTTCAATTCACTGGAAACTGGCACACCACTGATAAAATCCAAGAACAGAGGTCATGACTACTGTCATGAGGCAAAAAAAATACAGAGTAACATACTGCAAATTAAAGAAAGATGCTAGGACTTGATTATATCCACAATTGAAGTTGAAGAGAGCACCAAGCAAGAGCAGAAAAGCTGAATTAATCCAACCATCACCATACTGCTACTTACTATGAGTCATGGCTACAATGTAGACAGGAGTATTTATATATACTACTAATGGTACTAGTATTATGCGATGATGTCCTCAAATTAACGAATCTCTCACCACGAATCCCTTCCATCGTCAACCAACTCAAAAAGAGAAACAATCAAAACCATGGATCCGGCAGCAGTTGAGCACACCTTCCTTGGTAGCGGCTAGGCTAGGCTAGGCTAGAGGTGGCAGTTGAGGCAGTTGCAGGTGCGCGGGGTGAAGGAGCAGACGCCGAAGGGGCGGTTGGGGATGTTGCAGTTGATGGCGTAGCAGCAGGGCGCCGGGATGCACATCCCGTGCGGGCCGCCGCAGCAGGTGCACACCGCGCACACCTGGAACCGCCCCACCAGCCGCCGCCCGCGCCAGTGCTCGATGCCGCCGTCCAAGAACGTCTTCCTCAGCCGCGGCGTCCACGCCGCCGCTGGCTCCGTCACATTGCCGCCGCCGGTTCCAGCCTAGTACAAAGGAAGGAAAGAAACGTTGGTACGAAGTGTTGCCAACCAACCCGGCCTCACACAATCGCGAGGGAGAGAGAGAGATAGGGAGGGAACCGTACCTGTTGCGAGGCTGGAGGAGCTGATGCGACGAGGACGGAAGAGAAGTGGAGGAGGAAGAGGAGCAGGAGGAGAGGGATGGGTGGCCGAGGCGATGAGGAACAGGGAGCCATCTTTGTGGCAGGGTGCGCAGACTGAGGTAGAGGAAAGGTTTTGTGGTGAGGCGTCGCATTTATTCGCGTCGGGTTGGGCAGAGGCAGACCAGTGCAGTGCAGCAGCTAGTCTAGCAGAGCTGCAGAGGGGATGCAGTGGCGCACCGCTGAGGTGGAGGTACAGGTGTGGTGTGGGAGCATCAAGTACTACCGATAATTAGGGATGGAAATGGAAATAGATGTCTGTAGATCTGAAATCCATATATTCCCTAAAACATGTAATATATTTTTTTTTTTTTTTTTAGAAGGACCGACAAAAGCTTTGCCGGGATTTCTATTAGACGAATAAAAGAAAAAGGCAAGTGCCAGTCCAGTTTTTTGACTGGAAACCGGGTTAGAAAAACCATACATTTTAGAGGGTACTCTACTCCACTGCACAAAGTAGGTACCAAGCAACTACTAAACAACTACTAACAACTTGGTCGAAACGACCCCACTATAACAACTTGGTTAAAAACGACCCAACTAAACTACTCAAAACTATTGACTCAACTACCACAACTTGGCCAAAGAGTCCCCTCAGTTCCAAGCGACGCACTTGGTCACCGATCTCTCGGCCACGACCAAACCTTGGTAGAAACAAAGGAGCGTCCCAAGCCGCACCAAACACACCAAATCAACGAAACTCCACCCCGGATCCCGGATCCCCAAGACAACTAACAACTACCACTTACGCGCGTCGGATTGGGACATCGACCGCAAGACCACTCTGAAACTACTACCCCTTGGATCACCGAGGTCCCGAGCTTCCTCCGCCACTGGGAGTGACATGGTACAGTCGATCGACTCCACAGTCTCCCCATCGCCTCGCCATCACCGCAATCACAAACCGGCCCAAAGTGAACATGCATGAAGCTTCGGGATAAGATCAACGCTGGCCATCTCCTCGCCCGGGCGGATTGGGTCATCGACACGGGCCTCTCCAACCACGCCTTCCCCCCACCACCACCACACCACCGTCATGCCTTGAGAAGCGGCCGGTGACCCCAAATCACACCACCATGGCGCCACCGGTGCCCCCCCGCTAGCCAGCCACCGCCACACACCACCATAGCGCCACCGACATAGGCAAAGCACAACCGTCGTCGGCCACGCCACCACGGCACCGCCGACGCCTCGCTGCAGCCAAACGGAATGGTGAACTCCACGACAACGCCTCCAAGTAGGGTAACAACGCCCGAAAGGCGCCGCCGTCATCTTGCCGAAGGATCCGGCATGGCTTTCGCCGGAGCACTCCCACAACCCACTGACGCCCAGCAAGGCCCAAAGACAACCACCCTAGCACCCCACCACTGCCCAAAGTGTGGCAGAACCTTTCAAATTATATGGCCCACAAGCACCTGACATTGTCTCTAAAACCTCCGTCGAATATGCTTATGCACCACATAACTTAAAAAGTTCTGTCGGGTGAAACCTCGATGACACCACGATCCTCCAGGATTGAATTCTTACAGAGATATTGTAGTATTACAACCGTTTTCATACAAAAATTCCAGAGTAGCGAAAGATTCATAAAGAAGATTGCAACATTTGATCAGAGTTTAATTAAACAAAACTTAACTGGGTTTGCGGAAGCAAAAAGGAGATATAGAACACCTGCAGGGGAGCACCTCAGGTAGAAGATATTCGATCATGCCAAGCCCACAGGTATGACCGAACTTAGCAGCAACAGTTAGTACCTGCAACAGGGGTCAAGCAAACTCTGAGTACAAAAGTACTCCGCAAGACTTACCCGACCAAAAATTTGGGAGAAGACTCAGGAATGCTGGCTAAAGGGAATCAAGGTGAGGCTTTAGCAAGATCAAAAGACACCTTTTGTGAAAAGAGACTAAGCCAGTCCTTACTTTACTATAACAATCACTTGTCAAGCATATAACGAATTTAAAACTTTCCAGTCTCACGACTTCCATAATTACTACGATGTCGGGACTAGGATCAAGTCTCCCATATCATGGAGCACCGACGATTCGAATCGCTTTATATACCCAGCTGGGGCTTCCTAGCCACACGATGTATGCAGGACCGAACATCTTACATACATCAACTCACGCTTCTATTTCTCCCTGCCAGAACGGGTTCTAGCTACGAGGTACAGTACACCATCTCCCTACGCCGCGGTCCCCTTCCACGGTGGCCCCGTAGGATGGGTACACGCTACACTCGTCCCGGTATCCGTTCTCGTCATGGATAGTACAAGGGAGCTTACCGCCATTAGCATGCGACTAGTACTATCCAATAACCTCATGATCCCAAGGCCAAACAACGAACGGTCCTTAACCGACACAAGTGGACGACACTACACCAGGGCACTAGCCCATCCTGGTGCAAGTCACTCCACCGATGCCTCGATTTACTCATCATCATGTTCTTGTTGTGTACCCTTGACCCCGTTGGAACAAGGGTAATCAACAAGCAACATCAGGTTTTCATAACTTCCCTTCAAGGGTATTGTTATCACACTTTTAAAAACAGTTTATCAAAACCCTACACTAGTAGCAAGGCTAAGCGTAAGCATTTCGAAATCAAAATAGGTATCCAGGGTAATATGTCAAGGTATGGTAAATGCATCAAAGTAGGATATCACACAACTCCTAACACCTAATGCATCATATCAGGAACATAAAATATAAAGCTTTTCGAAATACAAGGAAATATTTAAACGCATCCGGGGCTTGCCTGCGTTGTAGAGAAGGTTAGTTGTTAATCTTGACAGTGACACCTTCGGTGGATTTCTCTCTTCAGGACTTGGATCAACATGAACATTTTTCGAAGCTTGATCCACGGAAATCTTCACCCTCACGTACACTATACGTACATGAAATGATGTGTACTAAGTATGATGAAATGCATGACATGATGTAGGGCAACATGGATGAAACAACTTAATTTCACATTATCTTGAGTACAACTTTCCTTCACAGTATAGTTGTATCAAGGGATCACAGGTAGCAATTACGACGACATTGAATAGCACAACACAATTAACATAAATGAATTGCCGAAGGTCATTAGGGCTAATGACCTAGGGTCATCATTCAATCCCAAAATCAAGCAACCCTAATAGTGATTGAGGTTAATTACTAATTTATTAATCATTTTTACAGTTGTTGAAAGCCACTAATTAACTTGCTAATTGGAGATTAATTAAACCCTAATTAACCAAGGGATTAATTAATTAAACATTAAATAATTAAGGTATTAATTAAGCCTAAAATAAAAATTAGTCAAAACATGATCAAACTTTATAATTAAGATCATTATCATCTAATTAGCACACAAAACAAATTTCATGGTTTTTGGACTTATATTTTAATTACTAAAAATCATGGAAGTGGTATTTATCAATTAAAGGAGCAATTTTAATTGCAAACAAAAGTTACTGAAAATCCTAAGTTAGCATTTTTCCTGCATAGAGCACAACACAAGGATCACATACATGTTTTTGTTGCATTTTTATTTGCCCAGGATAAATCATAAAGAAAATACGAAAATCAATACTTAAAAACAAATAAAGAAAAAGAAAAAGAACAAAACCCTTCCTTTGTGGGTTCACTGTGCGGCCCACGGGCTTGTTCGGCCTGCACAGCCCGCTCGGGCGCTCGACTCCTCCCTCTTCTCTCTCGCTGACACGCTGGCCCCGCGTGTCAGCTCCTTCTTCCTCCCTCTCCTTTCTCTCTCTTGCACAGGGGCGACGCCGGCGGTTGCCGGCCGTTCTCGCCAATGGCGATACCGGCGGCGACACCAACGGCACCAACAAACTCCTCTCGACCAGGCGAATCCATCGAGGTGCTATACGATTGCTATTAGGGTCTAGAGCGCGCGCGGTGGTGGGCATGGCGGCTCGGTGGTGGCATGACTCGTCGGCGCTCACGGCGTTCCGGCCAAGCCAAAGCAAAAACAACACAACCATCTACCCGGAAAGCTTCAGGATGATTACCACAACACGGTGCTCGTGTTGATTTGAAGGAAGATGGAGTATAAGCGGATGAATGTGGTGGCGGTTGTGCGGCGGCGCGAACACGAAGATGATGTGACGTTCCGGCGACGGCTGTGCACGACCAGAGAAACGAGCAAACCGATGAGCACTAGTGTGCCAAGGTGGGGCTAACGCGGCCAAAGACGGAACCCGAGGAGCTGCTGTGGAGCTCGAATGGCGGCAGGGCTTACGGCGGCGGGGGTGGCCGGAGATCAAGAAGAAAGCCTCGCACGAGCGCCGGTGGCAAGAGCAAGCGAGGAATGGCTCGGTGTGTGCGCAAGGAGATGGCGGAGCTGTACGCGCACAACTGCAGATGATGGTTGAGCGAGGTGCATGAATTTGACAGAGAAAAAAGGCGGCCGGCGATGAGAAAGAAGAAGAAGAAAAACGAACGACGACGTCGGCCGGGACTTATAAAGGGCAAGGAACGGTCGATGAGTTGGCCATCGCGACGCCGTGAGCTGGTTGGCGCCAAGAAGCCGGGAAGGGGCGTGAACGGCCATGGCGACGGGCGGACGACCGGCCGGCATGGGCGCCCGAGCGAGGTGGCCCCCCCGCTCATGCAATCGTAGCGTAAGATCTTTTCTTTCCCTTTTTCAAATTACTCCAAACTTTTGAATAAAAGTTGAAAAATTCCCAAAATACAGATTGCTCAAAATTTTGTGCTCTACAACTTTTATTAAATAAGTTTGTCAAATTCCAAACATTTTTGAAATTGCAGTTTGAATTTGAAAAAGAGTTTAAATTCTAACTTTTGGGATTTCAAAATTACTTTCAAATTTTGAATAAAAGATGAAAATTTCCCAAAATAAAAGTTGTTCCATTTTCCAAGATCTATAACTTTTATTAAAGCAGTTTTACATGAAACTGAATAATTTTTTGAATTTAAGTTTAAAAATCAAAAGGGGTTAAATCCTCATTTGACAAACTTTTGTAATTACTTTTGATTTTATTCAAAAACTTGAAAAATTTAATTTACCAAACTTGTAGAGCTCAAAGAGATGCACAATCTGTATTTTAAAAAGTTTTCCAAAATTTTGAATATTTTGAGAAAAAAATTGAGAAAAAGGGGCAAAAGGCTTTTGAATTTCAGTTTTTGAAAAGGAATTTCAAATTGGATATTTGGGCAATTAATTAATGATGTTGTGACACTTTTCAAACCCAACCAATGACACACTTTCAAGGTACAAAGTTCATACTTTGAAATGGTGCCAAAGTTTGGTAACTTTTATTTAGAAAATTAATTATGGTTAGCTCATCAAAATTGAAAATGAAATTCGATTTCCTACACTTAGCCACTTGAGCTAGGGTTTGGGATTTGAATTCCAAATTCAATCTTGATTCTTTCTTTTGAAATTTTGACCTATAAAACATTGTTAGCATTTAAGGTCAAGGTTAGCCAAGCACTTGGACACACCAAAGGTTGATTTTAGATTAACCACTTTTATAACCTATTAAGCATGTAAGTTAAGAAAAAAAATGATTATCATGACATTGATAAAACATCCTTCATGAAAAAGCTCAACCAACCTAAAAATATAAACTCATCTTATTTAATTAACAAGCTTATCAAGCTACACTAATGATCATCAAGCATGATTAACATCTCGAACATGATCAACATGCAAAACAAAGTATGAATCATGAAACGACTATTATACCATGAAATGCACTAATGCACTTTAATGCTTGGTTACCAAATTAATGATGCATATGATCATATGCTAATTGTATTATCATTGAATTAATAAATATGATACTTAATGCATAATGTGGTGACATGGTGGGGTTTAGGTTAACGTAACACCAGGGGTGTTACACAAAGCGGCAACCTACCGCAGGGAGCCGGAGCCGCCACCGGAGGGAGGGCCGGCGAACAGAGGGACCTTTCAGCCACCGGATCCCCCCCGCGCGCGCGCAGCCAGCGCCGGGCTCCGAACGGCACGGGCGCCCCAAAAGCCCCCGCGAAGCCGAACCGCCGGCCCGCCGCCGCGCGCGGCAGAGGCCCCCGCCTCTACGGATCCGGCCGTGGAGCACTGGATCCAGATGGGGCGACGCCGATCCACCGCCCCCACGCCGGGCGCCGCCGTCCTCCGCTTCCCGTGCCGACGCCCCCACCTCGCCGGATCTAGCCGCGGAGGACCGGATCTAGTTGGGCGGCGCCCGCTCCACCGCCCCCACGTCGGAGAAGACCGCCGTCGACCATTGCATCCTCGAGCTTCGCGCCTCCTCCACCGCGCTAGAGACGATGCGAAGCAAAAAGGGTTAAGCCCCGCCGCCGCCTTCCTCGCTGCCGCCCGCCTTTTGGGCGGTGCACTCCCGGCGGCGGCGGAGGAGGTGAAGAGAGGAGGGGGGTGGCGGTGGGTGGCTAGGGTTTGCCCAGGCCGCCCCGCGTGGGCGGCGCGGAGCCGAGAGGGGGTTAAAACATGTAATATGGATATCTAAATTTATCTGTTTTAATGTAGATACTAAATGGATGTCTGAAATCCTAATTATCTGAATCTATATCCTCTAAAATGTGTGATATAGATATCTGTGTTCATATATGTTTCTAACGTAGATACTAAGGGCCTGTTTGGATCCCATGAACTAGTAACTAGTTGACTAACAATTAGTTCATAAGAATCCAAACAGGTGAACTAGTAGGTGAACTAGTAGGTGAATTAATGTGTCATCCAAGATTTAACTAGTAATAGTTCACTAGTCCACAAAACCCAACTAGTTAAACTAGTTGTTAGTTTATTGGATCCAAACAGGCCCTAAATAGATGTATTTGTAATTTGATTTTTAGTATTTTCTCTATCCAATTTCAAATCCGTATTCGATAAAAATATAGAATACCTGACAATTATTTGTATCTGCGAAGAGCAAAGTATAATGACTCTAAAAAAATACTCAAAATTTTATTTTCATGACTAGTGACTAATTATTTATTTTTATTTAGGTATTAATAATGATCCATTGGAACTATTTAATAGTATATCTATAAATAATTTATAATACTAAATCTATTCCAAATTATAAGATGTTTTGACTTTTCGACATACATTAATTTTGCTACATATCTAGATATGGTGTATATCTATACGCATAGCAAATACAATGTATCTAGAAAAGTCAAAATGACATAATTAGAAATAGAGGGAGTTTAATTTAATAATATTAGATACATAAATATTAAGTTAATTTTATCATGTTTCTAGTTTAGTTTAAACCTAGTATATTTGTTGTTGCAAATTATTTAATGCTTTAATTTAACTTTGCTGATGTAAATTATTTTTATATAATTTATAATTTTATGAAAAATATTGTATAAACAATGATCTATTAATTGACATATTAATTCAATTTTTGTAAGTATTATATATTAATTTAATTGATAAATATTATTTATTTATTTATTGAGTAAATATCTGAATTAAAGTTCAAATCTAAGACATTCGTTTTGCATTCATGTTCGGCAAGATCCATATCTATATTCGAACCCGAATATCTGGTGATGAGGAGCTTGTTCAATTTAGCGATTTGAATGTGTAGAAAACTCATGTCGCTACCTAATGATTGTAATTGATTTTTTTCTTAAACCTCCCCTTTAGTTCAATAGTTTCTGCTCCGGTCCCCTTCAACTTCTTTTCTTCCCTCTATAGGAAAGCACCAACTCTTGGTTTTCATTCGCAACACAACAGTTCGTTCGATCTAATAACTTAGTGAGCATCACTTTTTTTTATGTTATGTACGATTTAATTAGTGCCTATTTTCAAAGAGAAGGTAGTCGGTAGCAATTACCAATTTCTGTTGTAGACAAAGAAATCCATGACCAGTCGAAATTTTCTTAAGAAAGACCTGCCTTTTTTGTTGATTGTGCGAATCCCATCTCTCTGAGAATTAAGGAAAACAAACTAACCTTGTCTATCTAGTGATGGATTGAGTATCCTGCTTTATTTTAAAACATGGAAAAGATAATATCCAGATTTGATTCCATACAAATTTGATTTGTTTCTATCCCTAACCATACAACTTTTATCCACAAAATGGTGTCAATGGGGTGATCTAATACCATATTTTGGAATAGTGATTAAAAAAAGACATCTATGGAGGTCACAAGTTGGAGTTATTCAATCTCTTATATTGTCCTTTCATGAATAATTTATTTTATACTACTCATGCTTATACTAATTACATACTTGTTAAGCAGCAATCTAGCCAAAATGGTTGGTCATCACTATTATAAGGGTTTAGGACATAGGGATTTAGGGTTACCACACTCGTAGCGGTCTCCTTCTTCTCTTCCCCCTCCTCCCACCACCATCATCTTCTCTGACTCCAGCCAACTCCCCGGCTCGACCTAGCCTTGCCGCCGCTACC
This sequence comes from Chrysopogon serrulatus, assembly GCA_015844335.1. Classification (NCBI taxonomy): domain Eukaryota; kingdom Viridiplantae; phylum Streptophyta; class Magnoliopsida; order Poales; family Poaceae; genus Chrysopogon; species Chrysopogon serrulatus. The sequence goes on along the minus strand of JADLZL010003341.1, from coordinate 24,797 downwards.
ACCGTTGGGGCCCATAAACTGTCCGACCACTGATGAAACCTAGGACTAACCCTATTGCTAAGTGTGTAGCATTAAGAGAAAGGGGAGGTCCAAACCAAGTGGTGGAGTGGTGATCAAGATGATGGTGGATACCAAAAATGATCAAGTGCCATCCTTAGAGATGAAGGAAGATGAGGAGCGGAATGGAAAGCTAGAGACAAAGGTATTTGTTAGGGCATTTCCATTTCGCCGGCCATAGGTGAGTAGATAAGTTGATGGCCGGGTTTAGGGTTGTTAACCGTACTATTAAGAGGAGTGATCATGTGTCAAAAGCAGTTATCCAAGTGCCACTAGGTGTTTGACTTCATGCTTTGCATTAGTATCTAGTGAGCTAACCTTAACTCCTGCAAAATTCATTTGGAAAATGCTAACACACGTGCACAAGTGGTGAGACACTTTGGTGTTGGCGCATGAGAGCAAGGGTAGTTTGGGGTTTGGGTGAAAACCCCTCCTGCCGAGCTTGCGAGGTGGGACTCGACGATTTTCGGAGTGAAAGGTGCCCTTCCAGGGGCATCTGACGCTCGGCCCCGTGGCGTCGGACGCGCCCGATGACCCTGTGAAGATTGGCTTTGCTCTGCGCGTGCATCTGCGCATCCGACGAGAATTCCTCTGCCGTCCGATCTAAAGCAAAATTATGTCAGAACGCTTGCTCATAGTTCATCTGATGCTAGGGCGTCCGATGCCACCCCATCAGACGAGTCCGATGGGTGTGTGCCGGTTTGCGGACCTCTCTGTGTTGAGTCAGATGACTCCCCCCAGCGTCCGATTTGTTTCATCTGACGCGCGCTCGTTCTTTGTTGTTCTACGTGCATCGGACGCGTCCGGTGAGTATCACCTAAGCGCCCAACGTTCCTACGAAAGCGCGGGTAACGGCTAAATTTGAATGAGGACACGTGGTGATGATCCGTGGCTCGGCGACAAGCATCAGATGCATCCGGTGCTAGGCATCTGAGCGTCCGATGGTCCCGAGTCAGCCCCACCTAGTGCATAACGGTTGGTTTGTTTGAGTGGTGGGTATATAATTGTTGGTATCTGTTAATGCCTACTAAATAATTCCGCAAGCGCACGGATATGTTGTAGCACTTCACCGGAGAAGTATACCCAGTTTTAATATTGAACCTAAAGGAAGATGTGTGAGGGTCTTCTAAACTATACTTAACCAACTGAGTAGCAAACAAGGCTATAGAAGGTAGGGATATAGAGGGGACAACTAAGACATCTAGTTCAGGCTCAAGCAAATTATGATTATGGTATTTTACTAGGGAGTTGGATAGAAAAGCATAGATAAAGCTATACTCAGCTACCAACTATTCTCCTGCTAGGTCTACCGATGGGAGAGTGGAATAAGTAAGATTCAACGGAGCTATAAGTCACTTCCGTGAGCTACCACCAAATTCAGGCAATAGGGTACATCTACGAGTAACGGAGTCTAAGCACCACGCTTACACTACGAATACTACTCTAACCCAAGAGCTATAAGGATTAAAGTACTCGAAAGAGTCGCAAACTAGTAAAACAAGATAAACAATGTTACTTACTTAAACACAGAAGTTGACTCCAAAGTAGTCTTAGATACAAGCCGTAGAGGTAGCACCGACAGGCCGATACTCCTTTAAAACTTTCTCTTTAACTCTATCTCTCTATCTCTGAAGAACTAGCTTCTAAAGGTATAGAACTAGCTCTCTCTTGGAATGCTAACTCGAGAGGTCATCCATTCAAGGGACACCTCCGAAAATCCTACTTAGGGTTTCTAGCTAAAGCTCTTCTCTTCTTTCTTGGATTCCCCTCATGGGGGGGTGTGCCTCTCCTTTTATAGCCCTAGCGAATCAACATGAGCCCTTGGATCAAACCGACATTGGCGAATGGTGGAGATCGATCCTCAAAGGCGGTGGAGTAAACCGGGCGAACCAGGACGCAACCGGGGCCAGCCCTAGACTGGCCGGTCTGGCCCAGTGGCCTCTGGGCCTCTGGCTCGGTGTGGTGCCTTCTTGTCTCTTCTGGAAGGTTCCTGTGTTGTCGTGGTGTCCAATCTTACATTCTATGTTGCTGTGTAGCTCAAAAGTGGGTCTTTTTCTAGTGTTTACCTGTAAAACCATTGATTCACCAAAACTCGTAGAATTCGTTAGTCAAAGCCCTACTCTAGGTAGATGGATTGCTTTTATATCATTTTAGAAGGTTAGTTGACGGTTAGATTTGAACGTTAAGGACCGTCAACAATAAGCATGTTGGCCAGTTTGGGGAGGGTCTCTTACACATTTTGATCATTCTTGAGCACCCTAGAGCTGAGCCAACCTCCCCCCTCTCATCTTACTTGATTGCTTGCATCCAAAGAGAGATTGGGAGAGATTCTAGTGTATTGCTTGTGAGTTCTTGCATCTAGTCTAGTGATCGTTCTCGCTGCGGGATTGCTTATTCTCTTAGTGGTTGTCACCACCTAGACGGTTGGAGCAGCGGAGAAGAGGTGTGAGCAAGCCGGAGATTGTTCTTGGCCTCACCTCGGTGGATTGTGAGGGGTTCTTGACCTTTCCCCGTGGAGATTGCAAAAGGTACTCTAGTGGAATGCGCGTGTCATTCAACTCCTAGCCATTGGTAGGTTCTTGTGGCGTCTTGTGAGTCTTGGTGTGTAATACCGATTAGCCACCGAACCACGTGGTCAAGGGGGACACAATGAGGACGTAGCGTGTTGGCAAACACGTGAACCTCAGGGATAAATTGGAGTCTCCCTCACTCGTGTGGATTGATCCTTCGAGATCATATTGGCATTCTTGTTGATTGGTTCTTCACAATGCTATTGATCAAATCAACAAGACGGTGATTGGCTTCATCCATAAGGCTCGGTTTGCATATCTTGATCACCTTCTTACATTATGCAAGTAGCATATTAGATTATGTAGAGTAATTTGATTGTTAAGGACATTACTCTTAGTGTGCTCTAGTATATTAGGTTGCTAGTGTGTTGGTTAGGTGGCTTGCAAACTCCCTCTCTTGTAGGCTAGTGCAAAATTCGCTTGAGCGCCATCTTTATCACTAACCGGTTCATCTAGTGTCTTTGTAGAATTTTTATAGGCTATTCACCCCCCTCTAGCCATTTAGAACCTTTCACCAAGCTAGCCATTCTCTCCCTCGGCTGACCCTTCTATAGCTATCGGAGTTGGATAAAGAGGGAGAGAGGCTCGCCAGAGCCTTAGCCTCCACCGTCATTGTCTTCGTCGCCGATGGCCACAAATGTTGAAGGAGGAGGAGCTAGCCTACCTCATCGGACCCACCGCCGCCACTATGGTCTTCGTCCTCAGTAGGGGGTGCAGGCACACAAGGTCATTGGGAGCTTGTGAGCGAGGGAGGGAGCACCAGTCACGGAGGGAGTGGCATTCGGAGTCGGTTGTCTGCTTGGACGCTGGAGAAGAATCAGATCCTTTGACATGTTTGCAGCCCGTTACACTATTCAACTATTTTAATTTTTTTATTGTTTCTGGTCTCTATGTCAAACAACGATTCCATCACGCAGTTATAGGGACGTCCTAAGAAGCGCCATTATGCTTTACAAAATCGGAACAGCTGGATACACTATTTTTTATGCCAATGTGTTCTAGGGACATATGTAAAAACTCAAAGAACAAAATATAGCTGCCTGACGATAAAAATGTTGCCTTGGTAATTTGCAAAATAGTTAGCTGAATGGAACATAGAAAGAACAAAAAAGTTGCAGTAGAGGGTTACGTCAGAGAGTTGTTTCTAGAGAAAATGCTAGATTAGCTACTTAAGAGTTGCTAATTATTTGATCTTTCTTTTTTATAGCGAATAAAATGCTTCCTAGACTAGCTATTTGGAAACTATTTGGATGCCCTTTTATATCTAGTAAGAGTATTTCTAAGAGTCTTTCTAAATCTCACGCTCTGATCATCATTTGGATAGTCATTTGCATAAAAGTTGTTTTTTAGTATATCTTTTCACTCTCCAACTGTTTTTTATGTCTTGTATGTAATCTAGCGTGTCATTCTCATCTTCCATCTGTGGCTAGGCTATCTTTGGATAACCAATTTGAAAAGTTGTTGGAGGGTAGATTTTCACCAAAATCTCTATTCCTATTATTTAAGAAAGATATATAGAGTCTCTTGGAGTTGCTCTAAAGATGTACTCCCTCAGATTTTTAACTGTCATTTTTATTTCCTTAGAAATCAAAAATCAAATGATATTTAGCTTTGACCAAATATATAAAACAATAGTAATTTTGTGATACATAATTAAAATCATTAGATAGATCATTGAATTTAGAGTAAAATACATCACAGGTCCATAAACTTTTGGTGAGGTATCATATAGGTCCGTCAACTCTCAAAGTGTATTTTTGGGTCCCTAAACTTTTTATATCATGCATTGCAGGTCCATTCGGGTTCTGTTTTTCCATTAAGCCCTTTTCTCAATATATCTGTCTCAAAAAACCCCATTGAGACTATAGGCACGACGTCGTCGGATGAGTGGGCGTGAGGGTGGCACCACCGCCAGGCACACCGTCGCCAGGAGTGCCGAGACCATCACCATGCGCGCGAACGCGGCTCAAGTAGCGTCGGAGTCAGTGAGGCGCACCTGATGTGCTTCTTCGCAGCGGCAATGCACCGAACGCGCCACGCCACCGAGCCCTGGCGTAGGCAGCGACCAGCGAGGACCCAGCTGTCAACGTCGGGCCATCCAGGTCCGTGTGTATGGCAGAGGCAAGGCACGAGGAAAGCGCAACGCTGAGGACGAGAGGCAGCGTGTAGGAGTCGAAGAGCGGCAGCGTGGCCGGCCCTGCGCTACCGCCTGCCCGCTTTCGCAGCGACGGCATATGGCTGGTACCGCGCGGCTTCCTACCCACTCGCCCCGGCGACAGCATGGCTAATCGGCGCGGCCACCTGTCTGCATTCTTGCTCACTCGGCGCGGTCGTCCTCGCATGCAGCGGCAGCGTGGCTGGCCCGCACGCCCGACGACAACGGTGTGCTTGGCGGCGCCCGCCACCCTCGCTCGCTCATCCAGTGACATCGTGCCTACAGTCTCGACGGGGACTTTTTTGAGACAAATATACTGAGAAAAGGGGCATAATGGAAAAATAGAACCAGTATGGACCTGCAGTGCACAGCATAAAAAGTTTAGGGACCCAAAAATACACTTTAAGAGTTAACGGACCTAGATGACACCTCACCAAAAGTTAATGGACATGTGGTGCATTTTACTCTTGAATTTATTTTTATAAAAATTATTTGTAGACACAAATGTTGCCAATATTTGTGTAACCAGCACAAATACTATACGATGCTAAATAAGAGAGGAGGGAGTATATTGGAACCTCAATAGACCTCGCAATTAAAGCAACATTTAGTTAGGTCTTGTTTTGAGGAGCTCTGGTGTGCTTCCATTCTGACTCGAATGTACTTGGGGTGTGTTTGGTTAGAGGATAGCCATATATCTTGGCTAAGTGGATGCAGACTTGGTGGAACCGTATTTCTAAGAAGAAGATGTTTGGCAGAATTACATAAGCGGATGTAAAGAACCTAAGATGTTGTTTTGTCTATATGAGTGGATACAATCTACTTAATCTAAAAGACTGACATATGGGACCATAGGACAAAACTTGCATCTGCGGATCCTGTCTATGGTGTGAAGGCCAAATTAGCCGTATCCCCCCATCCTGGCTGCGCGTATGCATTTGCACCGGCAGATGTAGCATAGTACAGTAGAACAGGGCTTCTAACACTGGTACAGAAAAGGTTTGTACAGGCGGTTCCAGAGGCTATTTCACTGGCGTTTTGGCCCGCCGCCTGTGCAAGAGGCCAGTGAAAATGTTGCATTTTCACTGGCGGTTGCTTGAAAACCACCTGTGGAAATCTATTTTCACAGGCGGTTCACATAAGCAACCGCCAGTGAAAATGACATTTCCACTGGCGGTTCACATAAGGAACCGCCAGTGGAAATGGCATTTCCACAGGCGGTTCCTTTAGGTGAACCGCCTGTATTAATATTTTCCCGCCCAAATTCATTTGAATTTTTAATTTTTTTAGTTGGCGCTCTCTATCCCCCTTCCTCCCTCCTCTCTGTCCCTCTCTCTCTCCCTCCTCTTTCCCCACTCCCTCCCTCCTCTCTCCCCCCTCATCTTCCTCCCTTCTCCCCCCTCATCTTTCTCTCTTACTATGATCAATACAAAGGCTATTTAATTATGACAAATACATCAAGAAAAAGTAATTATACCATACAATACTTGTCGGGGACTAAAATAAGGGCCCTCCAAACAGTTAGGCCCAACAAACGCAAAAGCTAGGCTACATGGTAACTAAGCATGGCTGCCCCAGGCCCCGGCCTGCTGCCAGGCAGTCTCGACCAAGCCCCCTTAGTTTGGGCCCACGGCGCTAACTTTCCGCCCCGTCAGAGCCCCCTTACAGCTGAGGCCTCGGACGGGCGCTTGCCTTCCGCCCCGTCCAGGAGCCCCCTGGCGGCTGAGGCCTCGGGCCGGGCGCTAACTTTCCGCCCGTCCCGAGGCCCCCTGGCGAGGCCTCGGGCGGGCGCGCCATTTTCCGCCCGTCCCGAGCCCCCTTACGCGAGGCCTCGGGCCGGGCGCTTCTTTCCGCCCGTCCGAGCCCCCCTTCTGGCTGAGGCCCCGGGCCGAGGCGCTTGCCTTCCGTCCGTCCGAGCCCCCCTGGCGAGGCCTCGGGACGGGCGGCCCCCGTCCCGTCGAGCCCCCTCGAGGGCCTCGGACGGGGCGTATGTTCCATCTTGCCCGAACCCTCTACGGGGAACACCTTGGGCGGGCTCCCGCCTCCCGTCCCGTCCGAGCCCCTGTGCTAGGGCCGCGGGGCGGGAGCGCGCCGCACCTCCCGGTCAAAGCCTAACCACGGACTTGACGTATAACCACCGCCCGCCTTCCCACGGTGCACAGTCGGGCCCGCGCCCGACGCCAGGCATGGGATGAAACCGCCCGTCACAACCCCTACGCCCGCGTTCATGATCACGCTACCCCTACGGTGGCGGCCATGCATGCCCCTTTGTAGGGCACCATGATGACTAACCTCTATGACAGGTCCCGTCCCGGAAGTCACGATCTGGCGTGCGCCCGCGCCCAGAAACCGGCGCCGCAGCGCCCGACTTTGTCGAAGGCGGGTCTTCCGGAGCCCGACCCCGCATGTACACCGGGTACCCAGAGCACGGGAAGGCGGAGATGGCTTCCATGCGGTGTATCTCTGCGCCCGGCCACGCCGTATCACGACAACAACGCCGCGGCCCTCGGAGCTTCGGACCGGGGATGAGTCAAAGCTACAAGAGCCCACGGCACCGGACACGGTCACCATGATTTCCACCTCCGTTGCGGGGATCGAGGAGCCGACTCCGCGAGCGGCGCCCGCAATCGGCGGCCGGAGAAAGCCGCCGCCCACACCGGGGTCTCGAAACAAGGCGGAGAAGCCCCGAGGCCTCGGCCGAGAAGAGGCGACGCCCACCACCGTTTCACCTATTCGGGCACTTGTACTAAAAGCCCGTTCCTCCCCTTGCGACTATGAAAGGGAAGGGCGGGGGGTCCTTCAAGGGCAAGAAAACAAGTCCACAAGAAAACCGGTTGGTCTAGACACGAGGTCAATCGGACTACGTGCGAGTCTAGCAATCTCCTTAGCACACGGGCTCATATACTCATATTCACGAGACTTGGGACCAGCTCCCTCTCTCCACCTGCTTGTACACCCCTACCTACAAGCACCTTGGTGCAAGATAGTACAAGACTCCCTTGTGTCCATCTCGCACATCATCCGGGGTTGGGAACACGCCGTAAATTTACTCGTTGGTACTAGGACCGCCCGGTTTTAGCACCGGCCGGTTGGCGCGCCCGGTAGGGGCGAGTGCGTGTTTCACCTCTCTTCCCGCAAAAACCTCCGGATGGCTGCGAGACACGGCGGCGCTTGGGGCGATTTCTCGGCCCCAACTCCTCTCCACTCCGGCCCGGCTGGAGCGGGGACCTGATCCGGTTCGGTGAGCTTGAGTTCGTGTCGACTGGAGTCGATGCGACATGACATGGAACTCCTCCCGGCCGGAGTTCGGGGGCCTTCCAACGAGTCCCAGCCCGGACCGCGCCCGGCCGGCGGGGAGCGCCACGGCGCTCGCTCCCCCCGCTCGATGGATGCACCACGGCGCGGCGGCTGCGGGAAGATCTAGCGGCACTGCGGCTAGACGATACCAGCCCGTGGGGGCCTTCGATCGCCGTCGCCACCACGCCCGGCCGTTTGGCATGGCCAACGCCTTCTTGCCACATACACAGCGTTGGTCTCCACCGCCATGGGAACCGGTGGAGGCGTCCCGCCGTCGGCGGCGCTCCACGAGAGCACCCCGACGCGGACACCCCGATGGTTCCATCCATGCTTACGAGGAGTACGTCGATCAGACAGGGAGGAGCAACGACGCTACTCCGACGCGCTACACCCACCCGATCCGACGCGCCTCGAGGATACGGAGCCCGGGGTTCATCCGGGAGCACGCCTTCGCTTTCGGCTACCCGACTCCGACTCCCGGACGACATATGCGATCCAACTCGTGAATGCTTTCACGTGGAGATCGGTGAACTTCGGCGTGGCGGCAACGGCAACGGCAACGGCGGCGACCAGGGGCCGTGATCCCGGCCCGCCGCGGGGAGCGACTCCGGCGGGCGCAACCCCCGAGGACCCTAGCACATCCCGGCCTCCGGGCCGGGGCCCGGAGACTCCCGGCGCATCACGCGGGCCCTCCGGGGGCCGGCGAACTACCGGCTACCCCTCGGAGGCCACGGCGTCCCGCTATCGAGCGGATTCGGGAGCAGGGACCCGGGCTCGGCGCGGCCGTCGCTGTTACGACGGGGAGATAGAAAGCGTGCGGCGTGCCCCCCGTGCGGCACGCAATCCTAGCCCGCTGCTCGTCGGCCGCGGCGTGGCGTCAGCGAAGGATCGTCAGCGGCGAGGGGTGGAAGCGTCCCCCATCTTCCGCGTGCAAGTCATAGCGTCGCGGCGGTGGCCTCCTCGTCGTCGATGCGAACCATCCACCGGAGGCGACGGATCGAGATGATCTGCGAGATTATCTCGAGACCGCTGCCGTCCAGCGGGCTGAACGCTCGGCCTCCCGACATCGGGCACTGAGGGGCGGGGAGGACGGAGAACGTCCACGCCACGGCGAGAAGCCTCGGTCCATCAAGACCCATCGCGGAGGTCGATCCGCGGCGTCTTGAGGACAGCGCGGCGGCATCGGCGATGGTGGCGCGCGCAACGTCATCAACAGCGCCCGCGAAGGAAGCGAGCACGGGCGAACGCGGCCCCAGCCCGCGTAGAGGTGGCGGGTGCGATGCGGCGAGGACCGTGATGATGCCGATCCGGGGCCCCCGCGCCTTCACCGGGAGATCCGCAACGCCGCGTTTCCCCTTCCGGTTCCGACAGCCAGCCAACCTTGCCAAATATTCGGGAAACAAAACCCGAGGTTTGGCTCAACGACTACCGCTGGCATGCCGGCTTGGCGGCGCGGACGATGACCGGCTTATCATCCGCAACCTCCCGCTTCACTTGGGTGATTCGGCGCGCTTGGCTCTTCATCTTCCCGCCCACACGATCCGCGGCCCGGGTCGAACTAGTCGGGGTTTTGTGGGAATTTCAGGGGCACGTACGTGCGCCGGGGGGGCTCGTGGGATCTCCGCGGCTGCCGCCGAAGCCCGACGAGGCGCTACGGGACTTCATCGGGCGCTTCTCGAAAAGTGCACGGAACTTTGCCCAGCGTGGCCGGCACCGCCATCATCGGCCCAGTTCTGGGCGGCACGACCTGCAAGGAGCTCGTCCACAAAATGGGGCGGAAGATGCCAACCACCGCCAACGAACTGCTCGAAGTGGCGGCGAACTTCGCCTCGGCGAGAGGCGGTGGGGCGATTTTTCGCAACAACGGCAACAAAGGGAAGCGGAAGGAAGACGATGCCGGGGGGAGGCACCCCGTAACCCCCTGGGAAAAACAAGAAGAACAGGTGCAAAAGGAAGAAGAGCAAAAGGGAGGTGGAATCCGAAGATGATATAGTCGCCGCGGCCGACCGCAAGGCCCCCCGAGGCCCCCCGGGGCCCGGGGCCTTCGACGACATGCTCAAAAAGTCCTGCCCTTTCCACAAATTCCCCGTCAAGCACACTATGGGGGAGTGCGACTTGGCCTGTCGCTTCTATCAGAAGCTTCCCCCACCTGAGGACAAGAAGAAGGAGGGGGAAAACAAAGGCGAGTTCCCTGAGGTCCATGACGTTTTCATGGTCATCGGGGGGCTGCCGGCGAACCTCACCCGTGCGGATCAAGCGCGAGCGTCGAGAGATATTCTCGGTGCACCCCACCACTCCCACGGTACCTGCCGTGGTCCGCCGACGCCATCACCTTCAGCATCGGCGACCACCCGCTCGTCGTCTTAGCCGGGGCGGTACCGCTCGTGGTCGACCCCATTGTCGACAGCGTGCGGCTCACCAAGGTGCCGATGGATGGCGGAAGTGCCCTTAACATCCTCTACTCCGAAACCCTCGGCTTGTTGGGGATAGGCGCTCACGGCTTGGCCCGGTAGCTCTCCCTTTCGGGGCATAGTGCCGGGTAGACGCGCCTGGCCCCCTCGGGCTGATCGACCTCCCGGTCTGCTTTGGGGCCGCCGTCGAACTTTCGCGCAAGGAGGTCATCACCTTCGACGTGGTTGACTTTCGAGGAACCTATCACGGAATCCTCGGGCGTCCAGCGTATCATGGAGTTCATGGCCGTCCCCATTACCTTCTCCTCAAGATGCCGGGGTCCTAATGGCGTCATCACCGTTGGCTCCTCCTACGAACACGCGTTCAACTACGACGTCGAGGCGGTCGAGCACGCCGAGGCGTGGCGATCTCCGAGGCCCTCGACACCAAAGCGTCACGCTGCGCATTCGAGCCGTCCGACGAGTGAAGGAGGTCCCGCTGGACCCCGCCTCTCCATCTGGCAAGGCGGTGAAGATCTGCGCCTCCTCGACCGAAATAGGAAGTTGTGCTCGTCGACTTCCTCCGCGCAAACGTCGACATCTTTGCGTGGAGTCCCTCGGACATGCCGGGCATTCCGAGGGAAGTCGCCGAGCACTCCCTTGACATCCGGGCCGGGTCAAGCCGGTGAAAGCAGCGGCGTCTGCGCCGATTTGACGAGGAGAAGCGCAGGGCCATTGGCGAGGAGGTGAACAAGCTTTTGGCGGCCGGGTTCATCAAGGAGGTGTTCCACCACGAGTGGTTATCTAACCTGTCTTGGGTTAGGAAAAAGAGTGGGAAATGGAGGATGTGTGTAGATTATATTAGTCTAAATAAAGCATGTCCGAAAGTCCCTTTTTCCCTTACCACGTATCGATCGGATAGTCGACTCCACTTCGGGGTGTGAGCTCTTATCCTTCCTTGATGCCTATTCCGGCTACCACCAAATCAAGATGAAGGAGTCCGACCAGCTCGTGACTTCCTTCATCACCTCTTTCGGTATGTCTTGCTACGTGACAATGCCCTTCGGGCTCGGGAACGCAGGGGGCCACGTATCAGCGGTGCATGCTTTGCGCGTTTTCGGAGACCACATCGGCGAAACCGTAGAGGCCTACGTCGGCGACATCGTGGTCAAGACCAAGGAGGCCAACAACCTCATCTCGACCTTGAGGTCGCTTTTCGGTGTCTCAAGGCCAAGAGTGTCAAGCTCAACCCCCGAAGTGCGTCTTCGGGGTCCCCCGAGGCATGCTCCTCGGGTTCATCGTCTCAAGCGGCATCGAGCCCAACCCGGGAGAAAGTAAGCTGCGTAACGAGCATGGGGCCGATCAAGGACTGAAAGGGCGTGCGGCCGAGTCATGGGGCTGTCTGGCGTCTCTAAGCCGCTTCATCTCACGGCTCGGCGAGAAGGGCCTGCCCTCTATCGCCTCCTAAGAAAGTCCGAGCGCTTCTCACGGACCTCCGAGGCCTAGGAGGCCCTCGACAAGCTCAAAGCCGCCCTCACCGGCGCCCCGATCCTCGTCCCGCCCCGGCCGAAGGGGGAGCCCCTCCTCTGTGCGTTGCCGCAACAACACGGGTGGTCGGTCGCGGCCATCGTCGTCGAGAGGCGGGAGGGAGGGCCACACCCTACCGGTCCGAGAGGCAGTCTACTTCATCGGCGAGGTGTTGTCCGAGGCCAAGATCCGCTACCCGCAGATCCAAAAAGCGCTCTGCGGGTGGTCCCGACCGGCGCAAGCTCTGGCACTACTTCGACGCTCACCCCATGACGGTGGTCTCCTCCTTCCCGTTGGGGGAGGTCCTCCAAAATCGGGAAGTCTCAAGGCGGGTCGCCAAGTGGTCCGTTGAGCTCATGGGGAAACCCTCTCCTACGCGCCAAGGAAGGCTATCAAGTCTCAAGTCTTGGGCGACTCCATCGCCGAGTGGACCGATACTCGGCTACCGCCGCCCCGCTCCAGGCGGAGTCTTGGATGATGTACTTCGATGGGTCCCCGATCAAGACTGGAGCCGGCGCTGGCCTCCTCTTTGTCTCCCCCCTCGGGGTGCACATGCGACACGTAATCCGCCTCCACTTCCCAAATCAAACAACATGGCGGAGTACGAGGGCCTACTCAACGGGTTGAAAATCGCCATCGAACTCGGCATCAAAGCGCCTTGATGTCCGAGAGGACTCGCGACTTGTCATCGACCCGGTCATGAAGGACTCAAGCTGCCCGCGACCCCAAGATGGACGCTCTTTTGCAAGGCGGTGCGCGCCACGGAAGACAAGTTCGAGGGCCTTGAGCTCAACCACGTCGTCCCGCGAGGTACAACGAGGCTGCCGACGAACTTCGCCAAGATCGCCCATTTGGAAGAGCCCCTGTTCCCCCGACGTCTTCACAAAGGACCTCACGGCTCCCTCCATCACACTCGCCGAACAGGAGGAGGCCACGGAGAATCGCCGACCCCCCCTCGGGGCTGGGGAGATGTCCAAGGTCCCCTCGCAACCGAGGCCCCTCGAACTTCGAGGCGTCCTCGGCGTCAAACCCCAAGGTCATGGAGATCGACGGGGAGGATCCGGAAGCCGACCCCAAGCCGGGCCCGAGAAAGCCATACCTCGATTGGATCGTTCGGGGAGCCCTCCCCCTGGGGACTTCAATCGGTCGGGCGCATCGCGAGAAGAGCAAAGTCCTTCGTCGTCATCGAGGACGACCTCTACAAGCGAAGCCCCTCGGGGTCCTGCAGCGATGCGTCACGGTCGAGGATGGCCTTGCCCCTGGTTCGCAAAATCCACGCCGGGGTGTGTGTGGCCACCACGCCGCTCCCCGCCTCGTCGGCGGCGCTTTGCGCGGGATTCTATCGGCCAACCGCGGTCGCCGACGCCACCGAGGTAGTGCGCACGTGCGAGGGTGCCAGTACTACGCTCGTCGGGACGCACCTGCAGGCTCGGGCACTCCAGACCATCCCGATCACATGGCCCTTCGCCGTGTGGGGTTTGGACCTGGTAGGACCCCTCAAGAAGGCGCCTGGGGGCTTCACTCATCTACTTGTCGCCATAGACAAGTTCTCTAAGTGGATCGAGGCGCGCCCCGTCACCAACATCCGGTCCGCACAGGCGGTGCTCTTCTTCACCGATATCACCCACCGCTTTGGAGTCCCAAACTCCATCATCACTGACCACGGCACCCAGTTCACGGGGGCAAAGTTCCAAGACTTCTGCGACGAGCACCAGATACACATCGTCTGGTCCTCGGTGGCGCACCCTCAGATGAACGGTCAAGTGGAGCGGGCCAACGGGATGATATTGCAAGGGCTCAAGCCTCGGATTTTCAACAAGCTCAACAAATTCGGCAAAAGATGGCTCGACGAACTCCCTCGGTCCTCTGGAGCCTCGGGGCGATGACGAGCCGGGCTCTGTGGTTTACGCCCTTCTTCCCGGTGTGCGGCGCCGAGGCCATTTTTTGCCTACCGACTTGGAGTTCGGATCCCCGAGGCTCAAAGCCTACGACGAGGCCCGCAACCAAGTAGCTCGAGAGGATTCGCTGGACATGCTTGAGGAAGCTAGGGACACTGCCCTCCTACACTCGGCAAGATACCAGCAGTCCCTCCGACGCTACCATGACCGACGGGTCCGGACCCGAGACCTCAAGAAAGGCGATCTGGTGCTCCGTCTCCGTCAGGACAACAAAGGACGCCACAAGCTCATGCCGCCTTGGGAGGGACCCTTCATCATCGCCGAAGTCCTCAAGCCCCCGGCACATACAAGCTCGCCAATGTGGCCGGTGAAGTCCTCAACAGCGCTTTTGGAACATTCAACGCCTACGTCGCTTCTACCCTTAAGCTTCCAAGTTTTTACACATAGTTGTACTCCATGTTTCTTAAAAAAAGAATGGGAAGCACTTCTCATTTTTACAGTTTTCGGCAAACCCGAGAAACATGTCCAAGGCCCTCGGGGCTGAGGACTGAACTATACTTACGCCACCTCGAGTCTAAGCGAGACTCGGCTTCGATCCATCAAAGCCGAGCCTCCCTCGGGGGAGCTAATCGGGGGGGAACACCCTCTGAAAGGCACTCTGCAGCACACTTCTTTTTTAATCGTTTCTTGGACATTTTCGTCTTTGGAGATCCCGAACGGCTTAGAAAAAGGGGTAACTAAGGGAGACGTCTTCGAAACTAGGGACGGTTGAGCCACGGGGTCGCTTACGCCCATGCGTTACGGCAATCCTACTCACTACCATAGGACGAAGAGGCTTCTTGCTTTGCGTGAAGGTTGCTCCAAGCGTCGGGGCTGGCAAAGCCACGAGGCCGCCCATGCCCCACCCCTTACGGTACCTCCGCTTGCCACCCTTGACTAAGGAGCGGACCTCTAAACTCGGTATCCTCGCAGGCCCCTAATCTAAATACGAGGCGAGATTCAAAGGCACGAAAAATAGACAAAAAACAATTAACAAGTCACTAGGCCTCGACGGGCCCCGCCTTAATCGACCGGACAAAGCAAAAAACTAATTAGGTTCTTTACATGGGCACACTCGGCCCGAATTGCAGGGATTCACTGGGGGCGTCGGCCCCCTTCCTTCCCGGCGTCGGCACCAGCGGCGTCGATAGCGTCGACCCTTCGGCAACATCGGGAAGGATAGCCGTGCGGAAGTGCCCGACCCAGCCTCGTGGCTTCTTCACTGGGCTGGAGCAGCTCGGCGAACACCTCTCCCTCGCGACCCTCCTCATCCTCGGCGACGACAAGCCCCTCGGAAATTTTGGGGAGGTCGAGGTCGTAGTGAGAAAGGGTCATCGCCGGGGTGTGCGACACGCCGGTCCGAAGGCCGGGCGAAGGGCGGGGGGCGGACGCGCCTCCACTGCTCCAGGCAACGCCTCCAGGCGGCCCAGTGGGCTGCTGCCGGCGGGCTCACCGGCCTCGACCACCGTGCAAACGGCTCGGACCTTCTCCTTCAGGACGTCGAGCTCGCCCTGCGCTGAGGAGTAGGCCGCCTGCACCGCACCAAGGGCCGCCGCTTGCTCCGACGACTTCCTCCTCAGCTCTGCATCCGCCAGGGGTCAATCTTTGAGCAAGAAGGCAAGGATATGATTGCACAAAAACAAGACTTACCTTCCGTTTGCACCACCTCCTCCGCCAGCTGCACATGGAGCTGGTTGACCTCATTCAGCGCTTGACCAAGCTCGGCCCGCACCATGGTGACATCATTGACAAAGAGCTGGTGGTCAGTATCCATGTTCACCAGGTTCTCCGTCAAGGTCCCAATGGTGTCGGACGCCTGGACAAGC
Organism: Chrysopogon serrulatus; assembly: GCA_015844335.1. Lineage (NCBI taxonomy): Eukaryota > Viridiplantae > Streptophyta > Magnoliopsida > Poales > Poaceae > Chrysopogon > Chrysopogon serrulatus. The sequence continues at coordinate 9,038 of JADLZL010003341.1, read as the reverse complement.
GCCGTCCTCATCACCTCCTTCTCGGCTCGGAGCTGGTCGAGCTCCGACGACCGCTCCTTCAGGGCCTTCGACAAGAGGGTGTTCTGCTCCCGAGCCTCGGAGGCCTCAACCTTCAGGTCCGAGACAAGGAGATGGAGGCCGGCATTCTCCTCGTTCCGGGCAGCTAACTCGGTGCGCAACCGGGTTTGCCTCCCCCGCTGAAGGTGAAGCGCCTCGTCAAGGCCGGCCCTCAGCCACCGACAAATCTGCGATTTCTCCCCGGGACAGCTCGCGAGATCTGAGGCGACCGAGAACCAGCCCGGTCACCTGTCTGCGGGTGCCCGTGTCAAGGTAAAGATTCAATCATGAGTATATATAATACCTTCAGCACATCAGGGAGGTCCCTCGAGAAGATCGGCGACAGCAGACGAAGCATGTCTTCAGCCGACTGCATGAACTTGCCGGTCTGCTCCCACCGAGTTTGCTCGAGGCGTCGTCCAGCATAGAGATCGGCCGGTCCTCCGGTCCCGGCGGTCCGACCAGACAATCGCGGCGGCTCCTCCTGGAGCGCGTCAAAGCGGACCACCTCCCCTGGCTGGAGGACCCCTCAGCAGGCGCCGCGGTAGGCGACCCCGCACGATCGCCACCTGTGGAAGCCATGTCCGCGATGGCCACCTCTTTCTCTCGCGCGGGGGCGGTCTCCTCTGAGGAGGACCTCCACCACCTCCTGCGTCGTGGCACGACCGGGGGCGGAACTGGCGCCCACTCCTCCATGACCATGTCGTAAGCGGGTGCCACCCGGGCGAGGCGCCGTCGCGACTTCCACGACGGGCGTGGCCGAGGCCTCCGTACCGGTGCCTGCGCCCCCTCTCCGTCACGGGCGGGGTGGCTCCTAGACGACGGCGCCTCGACCGCCTCTCCCTCGGTCGCCGGAGGCGGCACCACCACAGGGAGCGGAGGAGGCGCCCGTCCCCGGCCCTTCGCCTCAGCTCAGTGAAGGAGCAAGCGGGGCGGAGCCGGGGCCAGTCTTTGCGTTTTTGGCTACGGTGGCGAGAAGGGCGGGACTTCAGAGGAAGAAATGAAACAAAAATGATGAAAGACTTAAGGAGGAGAGATGCTCACCCGGTGGCCGGGCGGGCTGGAACAATCGGCTCGCGGAGCCCGTGCTCGTCGGGCTCGGACTTGGTGTCCTCGGCCCATACGACTCGGGGTCACGAGCACGGGCTGCCGACCCTCCAGCGTCGCCGCCTCCTCGGGTGAGGCCCGCGCTTCACCCTCGGCGGCCCTCCTCGCCATCTCGGGCCGCTCCGAGGGGTGGGTCCGAGCCGCCCCCGACCGGGCCGGCCGGCGCGGGTTCGACTTCGGGAGGGGCCTCGTCCCCCCGAGCGGGGTCACGTCTCCAGCCGCCCCGGCCGTTGCCTCGGCGGAGTGAAGGGCAGGGCGGCGTCCTTCAACGGCCATGGCACCACCCTCCCTTTCACGGGAGGGTGCGGCGGCCCAGGCTCAACACGCGGCCTCGGCCAAGGCCGAGGCCGGGCTGCGTCTTTGGACTTCTCTGCTTTTGCCTCTGCCTCGGCGCATCACCAGGAGCCGGGGGGAGAACCAACGACTCCTTCAGCCTCTCACTCTCCATGAAGCCGAGGAAGTCGTAATCCTCCCCCTCGTCATCCTCATCATCGTCATCATCGGCGCCGGTGGTATCGGAGGGTGTCGGCTCTCGAGGGAGTCCCTCTTCCTCCTGCCGGCGCCGCAGCTTGTCCAGGGCGCGCTGTTCGCTCTGCTTACGGACATTCCTGTCCGACTTCTTCTTCTTCTCCCTCTGCTTCTCCGCGTGGGCCTTGTTCGCCTCTTTCTCCGCGGAGATGGGGGGCTTGGAGCCCGCAGCTTCCCGGCCAACCCCTGCAAAGAAAAGAATAAGGTGAGGATGAAGGGGAGGATGCGAACATTAACGGTACGAACACGACCACGGAAACTTACCACGGAGATGGCATCCGGGTGGGGGCGCATCGCAACCTTGTAGAGGTTGGAGACGTCTGTCACCGCCGCCGCCTTCTTGGTCCGCTCGACGACCTCGTCGTGCTCGAGGTCGACGGACGACATCCTCGCCCCGGCCCAAGGGCTGCCTTCCCTCATGTCAAGCGGCGATGGGTCGCCTCTCCATAAGGGGCGGGGACTCGCCGCCTATGGAAAAGCGGCAATAACAACGATGCGTCCAACCCCTTGTGGGTCGGCATCCTCAAAGCGCGGAACACCTTCTGCGGTGGGGTAGTCTTCTCGGGATAATCTCCTCCTTCCACCTCGCGGGTTCCGCGTCGAACACCCCCTCCGGTGTAGGCGGGCGAGATGACCCGAAGTCGTTCCGGAGGTAGAACCACTTCGCGCGCCAGCCGCGGTTGGAGGAGGCGAGCTTCGCCGGGATGTAGGATTCCCGATTGCGACCCACAAACTGCAGTATGCAGCCCCCGGCGCGGACGGACGTCCTCTTCCTCTTCTCGACGCCTTTGAGGTAGAGGGCGCCCTCGAAGAAGTGGAGCCGAGGTCCCAAAGTGGACCTCGACCCCGAGAAAGCCCTCGCACAAGGCGACAAACACCGCCATGTGCGTGATGGAGTTGGGGTTGAGATTCTGCAGCTCCAGGCCGTAGTACTCGAGGATGGCCCTCAAGAATCGACCCGCCCGGCATCCCGAGCCCGTTCTCATGGAACGCCGTGAAGCTCACGGCGTATACCGGTGGCGGGTGCGGGGGGACAGTGGTCGGCCGGCGGAACCATCCACTCCCGGCGGGCGTTGTCGGCGCAGGGGCGGAGAAGCCCCTTCCCCACGAGCGCCACCAGCTCCGGCGGCGTCCACGGAACTCGTCTCCCACTCCTCCACGCCCGATGATCTCGGTGCAGGCGCCATGGCAACGGGCGGGCGGGCGGGTGCAGTGAGTTCTCTTTTTCTCGCCCCCTTTTTCTCTCTCGGCGGCGCTCGAGCAGATAGCAATGGCGGAGGGAATGAAGGCGGGCGCAAGGGCGAAGGCGAGAAGGAAGCCAAACGCCGCCTACGCCCAGTACTTATACCCGAAACCCCCGTCGGTTCATCTACCCACATTTAATCGCGCGATCGCGCCGGGATTCCCCTACTCAAGTGCACGTCACACGGAGACCCCGAGCGCCCGGCACGCTGGCGGCCACAGCCCACACGGGCCCACGGCACCTCACACACGGCGCAGGGGTTTTTCTCCACAAAGGATCGACACACGGGACCCGAGGACTGACGCGGCGCGCGGCTCGATGGCGGCCGCGGCATGCGCCATCGTCCGCGTCCCCGTGGGACCCAGGCACACGCGGGGCGGCGTCAAAACCGCCTCGGTCGTGGGGGCCCACCACCTCTTCTGTAACAGGTGGCGTGGCGGTGCTCACCGCCCCGGAGAGGACGCCTAAAAAGATGCGCCCACGTCCCCACGACGGGATTTCCACGGCAAGCGTTTCCTTCTCCTGGAAGGAGCCTGGGCGACGGCCCATTACGGTCCAGAGGTTCGTGGGCTGGCCCACTAAGGGGTTCGGCACCGCCTCGGGGGCAAGCGAGTCGAGGGATGGCTCGGGACGGACTCATACAGTTCAGCCACTGCACAACTTGGGGACCGTCCGACGCCGTATCCAAGGCCAGCGAGGCAGTCCGAGTTAGGGGGATCCCGCGCGGGAGTGCATCGGGCCCTCGGGACCTGGCGGACGGGACCCGGGCCCCGCCTCGGACATACCTTGTAGGCTCTAATGGAATGCGCCTCCGGGCCCAGCCAACCCCTAGCGAGCGGGGCACGGGGCATTCCACTTGGATTCACCCGTTAACGTTTCACGGGATCTAGTTGTGTGCGGCACACGCCGTCGATAGCATGACAAAATCCACCCTCCTCCCTGCGGAAGGGATGCGTGAGGCGTCTTACGAAATTAACGACCAAGTACCGACCGGCCGCCCCACGCCAGAACGGGGCTCGGGGGCTACCCCGGCATAGTGGCCAAGGCTGGGAAACGTCACCTAACTACGCGCCATGCCTCCCGGACGAGCCGACGGGCCCGGGGGCTCGGCACACGACGGAAACGCTCTGACCAAAAAACACGAACAAGCCCTCGGAGAAGCACCCACACTCCTCCGAGGCCTCGGGGGCTACACCCGGCGGGTGTGCTCGCGCGCCCCCCGCCGGAGAATATAGCCTCAGAAACAAAAAAGCACCGTCACCAGACATGTGCAAACCCCCAGAGGGGGTAGAGGCGTTTCGTAGAAGACAGGCTACGCCTCTCACAAGCCACAAACGCATCCAGAACGCATGCAAGCCCTCGGAGGGTTGTTCACACCCCCCCTCCGAGGCCTCGGGGGGCTACACCCGCCCAGTGCGCACCCGCACCGTAAGAAAGCTCGAAGCATCTAACAAAGCCACGCCCGACAAAAACACGGCCGAAACCACAACCTCCGAACAGTATACTCACTCCTTCGAAGGTTCGGGGGCTACTTGTCGGGGACCAAAATAAGGGCCCTCCAAACAGTTAGGCCCAACAAACGCAAAAGCTAGGCTACATGGTAACTAAGCATGGCCTTGCCCGAGGCCGAGCACTGTTGCCAGCCGATCTCGACCAAGCCCCCTTAGTTTGGGCCCACGGCAGCGCTAACTTTCCGCCCGTCGAACCCCCTTACGCCGAGGCCTCGGGCGGGCGCTTGCCTTCCGCCCCGTCAAGGCCCCTTACGCGGAGGCCTCGGGCGGGCGCTAATCTTTCCACCCCATCCGCGTCCCTGGCCCGTGAGGCCTCGGACGGGCGCCGACTTTCCGCTCCATCCGAGCCCCCCTTACGAGGCCTCGGGGCCGGGCGCTATCTTTCCGCCCGTCCCGAGCCCCCTTACGCTGAGGCCCCGGACGGGCGCTTGCCTTCCGTCCCGTCCGAGCCCCTGCGGCGAGGCTTTGACGGGCTTGCTTACCCCCCCGTCCGAGCCCCTCTCAGGCCTCGGACCCAGGCGCTAACGTTCCATCTTGCCCGAACCCTCTACAGAACGCCTTGGCGGGCTCCCGCTCCCGTCCCGTCCGAGCCCCGTGCTAGGGCCGCGGGCGGGGCCCGCGCCGCACCTCCCGGTCAAGCGACCACGGACTTGACGTATAACCACGCCCGCCTTCCCACGAGGTGCACCGGGCCGACGCCCGAGGCGGGGGGATGGGAGCCGCCCCGTCACAACCCTACGCCCGCGTTCATGATCACGCTACCCCTGCGGTGGCGGCCATGCACGCCCTTTGTAGGGCACCATGATGACTAACCTCTATGGCGGGTCCCATCCGGAAGTCCTGATACAGCGTGCGCCGCGCCCCGAGTCGACGCACGGCGCCGACCTTGTAATGAAGGCCGGGTCTTCCGAGCCCCGCCACTGTACACCGGGTACCCAGGCACAGGAAGGCGGAGATGGCTTCCATGCGGTGTATCTCTCGCCCGGCCACGCCGTATCGACAACGACGCCCCGGCCCTCGGAGCCGGACCGGGGATGAGTCAAAGCTACAGCAGCCCACGGCACCGGACACGGTCACCATGATTTCCACCTCCGTTGCCAGGATCGAGGAGCCGACTCCACAGAACGGCGCCCGCAATCGGCAGCACGGAAAGCCGCCGCCCACACCGGGGTCTCGAAACAAGGCAGAGGAGAAGCCCCGAGGCCTCGGCCGAGAAGAGGCGGCGCCCACCACCGTTTCACCTATTCAGACACTGTACTAAAAGCTCGTTCCTCCCCTTGCGACTATGAAAGGGAAGGACGGGGGTCCTTCCAAGGGCAAGAAAACAAGTCCACAAGAAAACCGGTTGGTCTAGACACAGGTCAATCGGACTACGTGCGAGTCTAGCAATCTCCTTAGCACACGGGCTCATATACTCATATTCACGAGACTTGGGACCAGCTCCCTCTCTCCACCTGCTTGTACACCCTACCTACAAGCACCTTGGTGCAAGATAGTACGAGACTCCCTTGTGTCCATCTCGCACACCATCGGGGTTGGGAGCACGCCGCGCAAATTTACTCGTTGGTACTAGGACCGCCCGGTTTTAGCACCGACAATACTTATATATATATATACATCATTAATAATTTAATTACATCATACATTGTTTACATCAAAATTGTTTTGTGGCCACCATGTGATAATGTCCCTTAATTTCAGAGCGCTAATGTCCCTTAGCGCTCTGAACTGTAGCCTCGCTAAGGGGTTTTCCGGGTGGTGATATTTTTCCTCTGTAGGAATAATTTCTCTCATGATAAATGAGCAGAGATCCTCAATTATTCCGTACAGAGTTAGATCGTCGAAGTTTTCGGACTCTGATTTTTGATACGCTAAATCATTATGAAATAACACTAACTCATTACGAAATAACACTAAGTCACTAACACTAAGTCATTATAAAAAAACGCTAAGTCATTAGAAAATATGTACCTGTGATATGGCGTGGAGGATAGACTTAATCTAGGACGGCGGGGAACGATGAGAAGACGGTGGATGATTCGCTGGCGGGTAATCGCCTGTGTTAATCGAGGCCAACACAGGCGGTTCCTTAAGTAAACCGCCAGTGTAAATGAGGCTATTTACACTGGCGGTTTTGTTAAGAGAACCGCCAGTGCTAATCTATTTGCACAGGCAGTTCTAGTTGTGGGACCCGCCTGTTGATTTTCACTGGCGTCGTTTTTCTAAAACCACTAGTACAAATAAATACCTACCGTCAACACAAATGCTTTGTGTACTAGTATAAACAACTATCTTTCAAAGTTTATATGGCTACCCGAATCTAGGCTAGTGGAAACCGAGCATCTAAATACGCTCCACCAAAGCTACAAATAGTTGATTTATTTCAGCACCGCTTTAGCTATGCCAGGCTAAAGCCTCAAAAAACGCCTCCAAATGGCGGTACTATGCCAGAGCTAAAGCCTCAAGAAGTGCCTTCAAATGTGACCGTAGCTAGAAAACCAATATGAGGTAACTTATACAATACAATATAAAGATTGGATAAAATAAAAAGGGACCGTAGCTAGAGAGGTCTTTCGTAGTAAACATATTTTACCATGAGTTAAATATGTTTATAAATTTGTTTTTTATTTCTCCCACAGACTATTATTATTCACAGACAAGAAAGACACTCATTTGACTGTAGATGGGGCCGAGCACCGTGCGCGTGTACTGCACTACTGCTACTGCACATCGATTCCAGCCAGCGCAGCAGCTTCATTAGAGAAGATCTGCACGCTTCGGTGTACCGTGTAGATCTGGGTGCGGATGGATATGGTTGGCGCGCCAGCGTTGGCCATTAATTCTACAGCAGCTTGGCAGCGTTGGCCAGTATGCAATTGCATTACGCCATGTTCAGTTCCATTGAAAGTTGCAACTTTCATGCAACTTTCACATCACATCAATTTCTACCCGCATATATAGAGCAGTAAATATTAGTAAAAAAAATAACTAATTATACGGTTTAGTTGTAAATCACGTGACGAATCTTTTGAGCCTAGTTGGGCCACGATTGGACAATATTTGCCAAATACAAACGAAAGTGCTACAGTACATGAAAGAAACTTTCTCACGAACTGAACAAGGCCTTAGTATTATTATGTAGCGGCTGGCCGTGGGAATGGGATGGGCGGATGGCGAGTTGGTACTTGGGTGCATGTCAGTTTGGCTGGGGCCTGGGAGGACGAGCTGAGGTAGTGTTAGTCGGAATCAAACGAACTCGTTTGTTTTGTAAATATACACAACCTTTTATAATCATTGATTTTATATTTTGTAGAGAGCATTCACACCTTAATACTAACTTTACCACTCTCTTGTAGAGTCAAAGCATCTAAAGTGTGGCCAAATTTACATAATAAAATAATAATATTTATCAAATAAATACAATTAGATTATTTATTAATTATTAGCAAATATGTCCGTGCGTTGTAACGGGAGAAAAAAAACTATTAAACATATGAGAAGTGACAATAGAAATGATATAATTTTCAATCTGAAGACGTATTCAACAGTCATGTCATCCGTTCCAATACCCTGTAGAATCGAAGTTCATATAACATCATTGGGCGCTCGCTCTTCTAACTCATATGAGTATGATTATGAGTCCGGATTGCATATGAGGTAGAAAGGATGGACAGTGCATTGTGAGAAGTATAATAAGAAGTAATAAAGAAGAATCCCTTCTATCTTTAATATTAATTATAGCATAAACATATATGCTTGTGCATTGCATAGACGTCTATTCTATTACATCTTTGAATCAGACTCTATCGTGTGGCTGGACGTGCTCTATTTTAACTCATATAAACCTAGATCATGAGTTGTAGTCATGGATAAGACAGTGAATCAATTAGGACTATCATCCTTAATTCATGATGGGGGTACTATTGCTGTTAGTAAAACTGATCAGAACTATTATGCTCCAAACTGTGGAAGAGAATGAGAGATGGTGATTTGGCAAACATGCGTTACGTAGTGTACAATTTGCTTATGGTCTTTTGAATATTTGTGGCTTAAAGATTTATTCAATGATCTAGTCATTTGTTCCAATAGATATTTAAATTTGGCTCCATACCTTGCATGTGCGGGTCATGAGTCCTAATCATGGTCAGGAAATAGGGAAGTGCGTGAGTGTAAGGTTGGAAGAATATGTATTTTGCTTTTTAAATATTATAGCAAAAACATATACGTACCAAAGAATTTGTGACAGAGTTTTATTCTATGACCTCACTATTCGTTTCTATTCATTTTGGAATCGGACCCAATAGCATGTGTCCATGCACACTGGTCTAACTTGCATGGTCAATTTTTTGCGGTCCACTTGTGCATATATGTGGGTTGCTATAACATGAAACAGCTCCATATTTCAATATTGTTGGAGAGAATGTATTTTTCTTAAAAAATTATATTTAAAAATTACTCTCTCTATGCATACGTATAACTTTGTGGTGGTGCCGGTGGTAATCATCATGCCGTTTACGTCCTGGATTTGAACTCTGCACTGTGATTGATGGCCGCTCAGGTAGAATTTTTGTCGGGTTTGTCAGCTGCGACTC
>JADLZL010003340.1:0-69035 GCA_015844335.1 Chrysopogon serrulatus | reverse complement strand
TCTAGTACATGCCAATGATCATCACCCCAGTTGGACATATACCTACTCAACTTGCTCACAAAGAAAAGAGATATCCGGTGCAGTCACGCTAGCTAGATACATGAGTGAACCAATAATTTGAGAATACTTCAATTGATCTTTGGTACACTTCTTATTCTTTTTCGAATGTCACACTAGGATCATAAGGTGTTGAAGAAGGCTTTCTATCAATAAAGCCAAATCGGCTCGGGACCTTCTCAACATAGTGAGATTGCGATAAAGTAATCCCACTCTTTTTCCTTAATCAGCTTAATGTTTAGAATTACATCAGCTTCTCTTAGATCTTTCATATCAAAACTCTTTGACAGGGGAAAGACTTGACCTCATTTATAGCATCCATGTTTGTTCCAAATATTAGAATATCATCAACATATAAACATAGTATAACAGATTGGCCCCCACCATGTCGGTAATATACACACCTATCAGCTTCATTAACAGTATAACCGGCACTAGTTAACGTAGTGTTAAGCTTCTCATGCCATTGTTAGGTGCTTGTTTCAAACCATACAGAGATTTTAATAATTTACACATCTTACGCTCTTCACCTTTTACTACAAACCCATCAGTGATCCATATAAATCTCCTCATCCAACTCTCCATTTAAGAAAGTCTGTCTTCACGTCCATTTGATGAGCGAGAAGACCATATGAGGCACCAAGGAAAGTAGTACTTGAATAGTGGTCATTCTAGCAACAAAGTGAATAAGTATCAAAGAAATCCTCGCCTTCCTTTTGGGTATAACCCTTTTAGCCACAAGCCTAGCCTTGTACTTATCAATAGTACCATCTGGCCTAAGCTTCTTCTTAAACACCCACTTACAACCAATTGGTTTACAGCCAAAAGGTAGCTCAGACAACTCCCAAGTTCCATTAGAAAGAATCGAGTCCATCTCACTACGAACTGCTTCTTTCCAATCATCTACATCTGGAGATGCATATGCCTCTGTAATAGAAGTAGGAGTATCATCCACAAGGTACACAATGAAATCATCGCCAAAAAGATTTTGCAATCATTTGTCTCTTGTTTCTTATAGGAACTTCATTGTCATCCTCCTCTAGAACTTCTTTAAGTGGTTGCTCAAATGATTCAACAGGAGACTCGATAGATATAGAAAAATCAGGAGCCAATTCAGAGGAAAATTCAGCATTGCTATGCATATCTTTTAAAGGAAATATGTTCTCAAAAAATATAGCATCACGAGATTCAAAAATTGTATCAACATGCATATCAGGAACTTCAGATTTTAGTACTAAAAATCGATAGGCAATGCTATTACGAGCATATCCTAGAAAGACACAGTCTACCGTCTTTGGTCCAAGCTTACGCTTCTTAGTAATTGGAACATTGACTTTCGCCAAACATCCCCACGTGCGTAAGTATAAGAGTGATGGTTTCCTTCCAACCCATATCTCGTAGGGTGTTGTCTCTTTATTTCTGTTTGGAATTCTATTCAGGACAATGACTCGCAGTCAATATAGCTTCCCCCCACCATGCCTTAGATAAATCAGCAGTGTCTAACATGGCGTTCACCAAGTCAGTCAGCGTGCGGTTTTTCCTCTCGGCAACCCCATTAGATTTGGGTGAATAGGGAGGAGTCCTCTCGTGAATAATACCATGTTCCGCACAAAACTCATCAAACATTATAGAAAAATATTCACCACCACGATCCGACCTTAGGCGTTTAATCTTTCTTTCTAGTTGATTTTCAACCTCAGCCTTAAAGATTTTAAAGTAGTCTAACGCCTCATCTTTAGTTTTCAGCAAGTAAATATAGCAAAATCTAGAAGCATCATCAATTAACGTCATGAAGTATCTCTTTTCACCTTTAGTCAACACATCATTCATCTCGCAGAGATCAAAATGTATGAGTTCTAGAGGTGCCAAGTGTCTCTCCTCCCATTTGCCTTGTGAGGCTTTCGAGGTTGCTTAGATTGCACACAACTATGGCACTTTGAACCTTTGGCAATGGTAAAATCTGAAATTAACCGTAGGCTAGATAAATATGACATCAAACCAAAATTCATATGACATAAACGAGAATGCCAAACACTAGAATTATCATTAATTGTGCCACAAATATGATTGACCGACTTATTACAATCAATCGCTAAACTTCAAAGCGGAACAAGCCTCCACAATCATAGCCTTTACCAATAAATTGTCCATGCTTAGACATAACTACTTTATTGGACTCTAGTACTACTTTAAATCCATCTCTTAATAAAAGAGAAACGCTAACAAGGTTTTTGCGAATAGTAGGGGCATCTTTGCACGTTCTTCGGTTGCACGATCTTTTCCGAAGTAAACTTCAGATCTACCGTGCCAACACCACGAACGAAGCATGTGACCCATTCTCCATTAGGGCGGAGGAACCTTGGAGCCCCCGGTAAGAAGAAAACAAAGAGATGTCGGCACATACGTAAATATTAGCACCCGTATCAACCCATCAACTAGGTGATTGAAATACTTTTGAAAGTACAAAAGAGGAAAATTATCATACCCGTCATCAGCATTAGATGCGATCACGAGGTTGACTTTCTTCTCTTTTACTTGTCGGCAGACGCTTTAGGACACTCCTTAGTAAAATGACCAAGATCACCACAAGTGAAACAAGGCATCTCGGTCTTGTCTTTCTTTTTCTTCTTGAAGGCAGTAGTAGCTTTGGCACTGAAAGTATGCTGTTTCCCCTTTTCTTTGTTCTTGCCTTTGAAATTTCTCTGGACAAAGTGGACGCTATGATTCTCCTCGTTCCCCTTCTCAGTATTGTCCTTAGCCCGAGCCTTCTCTTCAACATCAAGAGACTGAATCACGTTTTCAACCCGATATTTTCTGTCTCTTGTGTTTAAGATTTGTGGCGAAGTTCCTCCATGGAGAAGACAACTTTGCAATAATACAACCAGCCACAACTTCATCGAGTATAACATACTTAAGGAGTTCAAGTTTCTTAGCCAGGCGTTGTATCGCATGAGCTTGCTCGACTATAGATTTGTTAGCAACCATCTTATAGTCATGAAAGCTCTCCATGATGTACAGATTCTTTGCCATCATCCGAAGCACCATAAGTAGTGTTCGAGATAATCCCACGAGAGGCTTTGCGTCTTTATAGTGCATCACAAAGATCATAGATATGATCGATAGCACGTTACGCATGACTCCCACAAAGATATCATTGGCTTTACGGAATCTACTCCGATCTTCATCGGAGAGATCTCCCTCGGGTAAGGCATCTTTGACCCGAAAACTTTCATGGCGATAAGCCAATCGTGATCTTCTGAGACCACCTCTTAAAGTGCGTACGAGAGAATTTCTTCGGCCTCAGCGTATCAACAAAACTAGCCATAGATACTGGAAAAGATCTATAATAAGGTTTTTGGATTGTTAAAATATTAGGCAATTTTTAGATTAATTCCATAAAATAAATCATGATGAACTGAACAACTAGATTAAGCATGTTAAACAAACTTGCATGATACAAACTCATATAATAGATCATAGCATGATTCAAAATCATATAACATATCAAACATAGCATGATCATAGCAATAGGTGTAAGCACAACCAAAGACACCGGATACATTGAACATATTAGACAATATGGACAATAAGATTAGATCACGGGGAATAATACCTGCTGTTCGTAGATGACAGCGTGATGGAAAGGTTCCCCCGGCGAAGTCAAGATCCTCCAGTGTCGCCGCCGCGTTATCTTCAATCACGGTGGGAGAGCTTCGAAGAAGCCGACGATGAAGACGACGCCGAGACGTAGTGCCTCCCCGTCCTCGATGGTAGACGAGCCGTGATGAAAATCGGGAGCAGCCGCGTAAAGAGCGCTTCCCCAAAAACCTTATTCGCCTTCTTCCTGTGCGGGATCGCAAAGACGATGGTTCCGGTCTTGAGAATCGCAAAGACGATGGTTCCGGAGACTGGCTCACCCGTGGCCGCTAGTGCACGCGAACAATCGGGTTAGAGACTTCGGCGGCGGCCAAGCGAAGAGCGAGAAGAGGAAAATATTGATTTACTACTTTAGGATTTTCAAATTGAAACTCCTATTTGTAATTTTTGTGTCTTTTCCCATGAGGCTTGGCACATATATATATATACATATATATGGAGAAAAATCCCCTCGCTTTCACATCAACTAAAGAATATGGTACTATTGATGTTGTACCTTTTCATCTCTTCTCTTGGGTTTAAACAATAAAGCCAATTAGGAAACACAAATATTAAGTCCTTGAGATTTATTAGGAATTTCTGAATTATTATTGGGCCAAGCCCATATAAATAAATTCCTACACCTCGTGCGGCGCTGCCATGGAGATCCCTGCGCAAGCGTTGGGAGCTGCTCGGCTGATGCCGTCGCTGCAGCGGCGTCCCGAACTCCCGATTCGTGTCGTGACAAATGGACATGGACATCATCAGTTAACAATCAGCAGTCTAGCTCTGTTTCATCATTATCCAAAGAAGATCCATCAGGCTCCAGTAGGCGTCTGGATCAGAGCCATGTGCAACCTCATTTCCTTGGACGCTTTACAATGCCTCCTTTTTGCCGGATCGATTAAAATTAAAATTCCCATCAAACTTCACAGCCATGCTCGTTTGAAGCCGTGGTCCAAACGCGGATCGGCGGTACCGACGGCCGGGAAACCCCCTCGAGATCGAGATCGAGATCGCTATCGGCTATCGCTATCCGTGGCCGTCCGCCGCCCTCGTCCCCATCCCACACGCCACACGCCCAGTCCCTCCGTCGACCACACCTACTCCCCCGTCGTCAGCAGTCAGCACTCAGCACTCATCTTCGGAACCAAGCAGAAGATGCCCGACCAGGCGGCGGCTGCGGCCGCGGGCGACGCCGTGTTCGAGCGGTGCCTGCTGGCGCTGTACCTCATCAGCCCGCTCACCGTGCTGGCGCTCCGCTTCGTCTCCGCGCCGTACGGCAAGCTCTCCCGCCCGGGCTGGGGCCCCGTCCTCCCGGCCCCGCTCGCGTGGTTCCTCATGGAGAGCCCCACCCTCTGGCTGCCGCCGCTCGTCCTCCTCCGCTCGTCGCCGCCGCCGACGCTGCTCTCCAACCCGCTCGCCGCCCTCCCCGCCGCGCTCTACGCGTTCCACTACCTCCACCGCACGCTAGTCCACCCGCTCCGCCTCGCCTGCCTGCGCCGCGCCCCGGCACCCGTGCCGCTCCTCATCGCCGCCTGCGCCTTCGGATTCAATCTCCTCAACGCCTACGTACAGACCCACTCCTTCGCGCTCCACGCCGGCCGCCCGGCGTCCCTCTACCGCTGCCTCCCCGGGCTGGCCCTCTTCGCGTGGGGGATGCGGACGAACATCGCGGCGGACAAGGAGCTGCTGCGGCTCAAGGAGGCCGGAGGCGGGTACAAGATCCCGAGGGGCGGGTGGTTCGACCTGGTCACCAGCCCCAATTACTTCGGCGAGGCGGTGGAGTGGCTGGGCTTCGCCGTGGTGGCCTGGACGCCCGCAGCGTGGGCGTTCTTCCTCTACACCTGCTGTTACAAACTTAGGCAAATTCATGTTTAATTTAATCCATAAATATGACGTAACCATGAGCAATATGATATCATTCAAGAGTTTGATCAAAGTAAACATCACGTATATAGCGTAAGTGCTAACCAGTAAGGTATGATAGCAATTTCCATTGAAACAAAGCATTTCTACCATACTGTTAACGTTAACCAGCAAGGTTGTGATTTGGATGACAAAAATAACAAGTAGTTTAGAGAGGTCATACCCTGCGGCAGAGCCGAAACACCGTTAAGCGACATGGTGCTTGGTCGATGTAGTCGTCCCGCTTGTTGCAGTGTCGATAGGAAGCCGTGCAGTCCTTATCGCCGCCGAAGAAGACGATCACGATCACCAGTGAACGGGATGAAGACTTGCGGGGAGGGAGTGGACGGAGAAGAACCAGCGAGTAGTCGTGCCACCGACGGACACTCCCCAAAAACGTGATTGCCGTCCTCACCCGAAAGCAGGTGAACCTAGCGAACGGAGACGTTCCGGAGGCCTACCCTTCCATCTCGTGTGCGCGCGCAAAGACGGAACGGGAAAACTTTAGAGCAGCTAGAACATTTTATTGTCTATTTTCCAAGCCTTTTTCCAGATGGAGAAGCTAGGAATTTATATCCTCATTTGTCGCATACAGGAGAAGAGAGCAGGCATGCATACGGAGACCAGGAGGCATCAGAGGTCATTCAACACTAGTGGACGAAACTCCTGTATTGATTTGGCATAGTACTAGTGCGTGAAACTCTCTTATTCATTTGCCAATTAATTAATGAATGGAAATGAAAGCTCCTTTCATGCACCGGCAAACTGAATGGAAATGAAAGCTCCTTTCATGCACCGGCAAACTGAAAGGCCTCCCTGCCTTCCTAGCCAACGCATGGTCAGGCCAACAGTTGCCCATTGCATGCCCCCTGCATGTTGCTCATCATGGTAATTAAACCAATGAATTATTTCACATAAATCATAGAGTTTATTAATTATTGAATATATTATATGGTTTAACCTATAATATATCAACAATCCCCACCAAACTCTAGGATTCATAGAAAATAATCTCAAAACCATAGTTCTTTGATATACCAGATTTCAACGGGGACTATTAAGTTGAACACCCGTCTAGAACAAAGGCTAAGCTCATTCACAACCCGAACAATGGACTACGCCTTGAATTGACAGTTTTGTGCGAATTGAGTTTCACCGAAGTTCTTTTCTTGGTACTTGGCTGCTACAAGCATCCCCTCTGTTTGAAGCATATAAGTCACACTTCCTTGCCTTTTCATGAGTATCTAGAGATTACCCACATCTCATAGGTTGTGACCAAAGAACCTAACTCATATAGGTGTGTTCCTTATAGGATGTCCCGTAGGACAACATCCCCGCTTAAACAAGCCACTTTCGGATCACATTAAGAATTTAATCAACCCGCCTTTACAAGATCTTGGAGAGACGGTACATCACAAATGAGCTAGACTTTATTCTAAGGAGTCTCTCCCTCGGCCATCCACTAGCTTGTTGCACCATCCTAATTCACGGGATCTCCGATCACATAGGATAGGTTACCACTATGGAATGACTTCAAGTGGGTCTCAAGCCCAACTCCCTCGATGCACCTTCTATCACATTGCGAGATAGACCCTTAGTGAACCCGATCGCGGCCCGATTTTTTGATGTATGGATATAATCCAATGAAATTACTCCGGAGTTTCTCAATTTTTCGACGAGTCTTTAGACGCCTTTTCACATGCCTTGTAGACTTCATGTTGTCCTTAGAACTGTTAACCTTAGTTATCACAGTTTGGTTGTCACAATTCATAGAAATAGCCGGTATAGGCTTTTCCACAACCGGTAAGTCCATAAGAAGTTCACGAAGCCACTCGGCCTCGGCGCCCGGTAGTATCTAATCTTTGTCGGTTACGCTTCCATTGTTGACTTCGTTAAGATAGTGCGCTTGCAAGACTTCAAGAAACAAATGCCACCTCCAAGCGAGAACGCCGTATCCGCTTCGTGGCATACAACACATCGAGCATCGAAAATCCAATTAGCATCACAATAACCCTCCAAAGCACCTTTGGGTACCCGGTAAAGTGAATACCATAACTCATTGTTCCTTTTAAGTATCGCAAGATTTCTCTCAAGAGCACTCCAATGAGTATCTCCCGGATTAGAAACAAACCGGCTTAGTTTACTCACACAAGAACGAGATATCGTGCCTAGTCGCACTAGCCAAATACATGAGAGAACCAATGATTTGTGAATATCTTAGTTGGTCTCTAGAAATTCTCGCGATTTTTCCTCAATATCACACTTGGGTCATAAGGAGTTGGAGCAGATGTGCAATCACTGTACCCAAAACGACTTAGCACCTTTTCCACATAGTGGGATTGCACAAGAGTTACCCCACCATTTTCTTTCTCTCTCAATAGCTTTATGTTAAGAATAACATCAGCCTCACCCAAGTCCTTCATTTCAAAGTTGCTAGACGTAAAAATCTTTCACTTCTTTAATCATGTTGACATTATTCCCAAAGATTAAAATGTCATCCACATACAAGCACAAAATGACACCATTACCTCCACCAAACCGATAATACACACATTTATCGGCTTCATTCACAGCAAAACCGGCTGATGTTAAGGTCTTATCAAATTTCTCATGCCACTGTTTGGGAGCTTGCTTTAGACCGTACAAAGATTTTAGCAGCTTACACACTTTGCCCTCTTGACCTTTTTGCAATGAATCCATTAGGGTCGATCCATATAGATCTCTTCCTCAAGCTCTCCATTCAAGAAGGTCGTCTTAACATCCATCCGATGGATGAGAAGACCATGTGAGGCAGCCCAAGGATAATAACACACCTAATAGTTGTCAATCGGGCAACCGGTGAGTAAGTGTCAAAATAATCTTCTCCTTCTTTTTGTGTATAGCCTTTAGCAACTAGCCTTGCCTTGTACTTCTCATATGTACCATCAGGCCTTAGCTTCTTTTTAAATACCCATTTGCATCCCACGGGTTTACATCCATACGGACGATCCACCACTTCCCAAGTTCCATTAGACATAATTGAATCCATCTCACTTTGCACCGCTTCCTTCCACAAGTCAGCGTCAAGGGGATTTATATGCCTCTTCTATGGTTGTGGGAGTATCATCCACGAGGTATATAATAAAGTCTTCACCAAAGGATTTTGCAACCCTCTCATCTCTTACTCTTTCGAGTGACTATATTATTATCCTCCTCGTGAATTTCCTCTTGTGTCTCAAGTTCATCTCATTATAGGTATGTCATGAGATGGAATAAACTCATCACTAGAAATGCTAGGTGTATTTTTCATTGGAAACTCACTTTCAAAAAATGTTGCGTCTCGCGATTCCATGATTATTCCTTCCAATATGTCGGGTACAATTTGGAATTTATTATTAAAAATCTATATCCCACACTTTGTTCATAGCATAACCAATCAAAACACAAACGCTTTTTGGTCCAAGCTTTCTCTTCTTGTTAATTGGCACATTGACTTTGGCCAAACAACCCCAGTTCGCAAGTAAGAAAGATTTAATCTCTTCTTTTCCCACTCCTCGAAAGGTGTAATTTCTTTGTTTTTAGTTGGCACTCTGTTCGAACATGACAGGCTGTCATCAACGCCTCACCCCACCATTCTTTAGATAAACCCGCAGTTCCTAACATGGCGTTAACCAACTCAGTTAGAGTGCGGTTCTTTCTCTCTGCAATCCCATTAGACTGAGGAGAATATGGTGGTGTTCTCTCATGAACAATCCCATGCACAAAGACAAAAACTCGAAAAACTCATTTGAGAAATACTCTCCACCGCGATCTGTTCTCAACCGTTTAACCTTCCTCTCAAGTTGGTTTTCTACCTCAGCTTTATAGATTTTAAAATAATGCAACGCTTCATCTTTTGATTTCAACAGATACACATAGCAAAATCGAGTGCAATCATCTATGAAAGTAATAAAATATCTCTTACCACCCTTAGTCAAAGTTCCATTCATTTCACAAATATCGAATGAATTAAATCAAGAGGTGCTAACTCCCTTGCCACAGCAGCCTTGTGAGGCTTACGGGGTTGTTTCGCTTCAACACAAACATGGCATTTTGAATTTTTGATCACATCAAATTTTGGAATTAAATTTAAACCAGCTAAGCGGGACATGCAACCAAAATTAACATGACATAATCTCGAATGCCAAACATTAGTCTCAACATTATTCACCACATGATTCGCAGACTTAAAACAAGTATCAACCAATGACAAGCGGAACAAGCCTCCGCTCTCATAGCCTTTTCCAACAAAAGTTCCATACTTAGACACGACACATTTATTGGACTCGAATACTAGTTTATAGCCATCACGACACAAAGAACGATCCACTAATCAAGTTCTTCCTTATTGAGGGGACATGATGCACGTTCTTGAGTTGCACGGTCTTTCCCGAAGTAAGCTTCAGATCGACCGTACCAACACCATGAACAGCCGCACGCGCCCCGTTCCCCATCAACAAGGAGGCAGTCCGCCCGACGATAAAAAAGAAAACAAGGAAATATCAGCACACACATGAATATTTGCACCGGTATCTACCCACCAGTCAGGTGAATGACAAACGAAAATGCGAAGGCAATAAATTACCATACCCAAAGCGAAGTTTCGGTCTCAATGGTGTTTGCTGATTTACGTAGTGCGGGAGGCTTCCACTTAGCCTCGGGACACTCCCCTAGAGAAATGCCAGTCTTCCCACGGGTGAAACAGTTCATCTTTTCCTTGTTCATCTTCTTACCCTTCTTGAATTGAGTAGTGGACTTTTTGCTTAAGATCTTGCTGAAATTTCTTTTTTCGTGGTTTGGGGACGATTCTTTTGCACCACATGTGCGCTAGAACTCCCCTCAACAACTTTCTTCCCTTTGACATCCTTTGCCCTTGCTTTGTCCTCAACATCCGTAGTCCCAACAAGTTCAGCGGTGCTGAACTCTTGCCTCTTGTGTTTCGGTAGTTGCAAAGTCAGTCAAGATTGTGGTAACTTGGCTATGATACGACCCGACCACAAACTTGTCGGGAAGTGCACACCCAAACAGCTCAAGTTCCTTTACCGGCGCCTTGTATTTCATGAGCACTGTTTCGACTACCGGACGGCCCTCAACCATCCGATAATCATGGAACCGCTCCATGACATACAACTCGAGCCAAAGATCGAAATGCCATAACGGGCCTCAAGTGCATCCCACATAGCCTTGCCCGTAGGAAGTTGCACATATGCATCAACAAGAGTATCCCCTATGACGCCAAGAAGAGCAGCCTTACAAGTGGTGTCGGCATGTTGAAAAGCACGTTCCTCATCGAGGTTCGCACTCCAACAGCTTGCTCATGCACCACATGAAAGCGCTTCATAGAGGTCAACCACGTAAATAGTTTTCCGGCGCCATCTCTTGTAGTGAGTGCCCTCAAACGGCGATGGTTTCAGCAAACCCGCAAAAGCCAACGGATGAAAATTGCCTATAATAATCACGTTTTTGGATTGTTACAAACTTAGGCAAATTCATGTTTAATTTAATCCATAAATATGACGTAACCATGAGCAATATGATATCATTCAAGAGTTTGATCAAAGTAAACATCACGTATATAGCGTAAGTGCTAACCAATGAAGGTATGATAGCAATTTCCATTGAAACAAAGCATTTCTACCATACTGTTAACGTTAACCAGCAAGGTTGTGATTTGGATGACAAAAATAACAAGTAGTTTAGAGAGGTCATACCCTGCGGCAGAGCCGAAACACCGTTAAGCGACATGGTGCTTGGTCGATGTAGTCGTCCCCGCTTGTTGCGAAGTCGATAGGAAGCCGTGCAGTCCTTATCGCCGCCCGGAAGAAGACGATCACGATCACCAGTGAACGGGATGAAGACTTGCGGGAGGGAGTGGACGGAGAAGAACCAGCGAGTAGTCGTGCCACCGACGGACACTCCCCAAAAACGTGATTGCCGTCCTCACCCGAGCAGGTGAACCTAGCGAACGGAGACGTTCCGGAGGCCTACCCTTCCATCTCGTGTGCGCGCAGAAGACGGAACGGGGAAACTTTAGAGCAGCTAGAACATTTTATTGTCTATTTTCCAAGCCTTTTTCCAGATGGAGAAGCTAGGAATTTATATCCTGCTGTCGCATACAGGAGAAGAGAGCAGGCATGCATACGGAGACCAGGAGGCATCAGAGGTCATTCAACACTAGTGGACGAAACTCCTGTATTGATTTGGCATAGTACTAGTGCGTGAAACTCTCTTATTCATTTGCCAATTAATTAATGAATGGAAATGAAAGCTCCTTTCATGCACCGGCAAACTGAATGGAAATGAAAGCTCCTTTCATGCACCGGCAAACTGAAAGGCCTCCCTGCCTTCCTAGCCAACGCATGGTCAGGCCAACAGTTGCCCATTGCATGCCCCTGCATGTTGCTCATCATGGTAATTAAACCAATGAATTATTTCACATAAATCATAGAGTTTATTAATTATTGAATATATTATATGGTTTAACCTATAATATATCAACACCTGCGCCAACCTCGGGCCGAGGGCCAGGGACCACCGCCGCTGGTACGTGCAGAAGTTCGGCGACGGGTACCCGGCGTCGCGCAAGGCGTTCATCCCCTACGTCTACTAGGTGAAAATAGGTGATGTGTGTGCAATGGAAATATGAATTTAACCAAACATCTTCAGCCTGTACAAAAATTCCAAACGGAATTGTCAATGTTTGAGAATTTTTGGCGAATGTCTTGGGCATATTGAGATGTATTTGCCTCTCTGTTGTGCGGGAACGTAGCATGTGCATTGACAGCACGAGAGTGCGAATCATCGGAAGTCCGGAACCAAACTGTGCTATCGTTCCCATTTCATATGCTGGCGTTTAATTTTATTTGAAAAACCATAGCAATTACTAGTAGATTTTCATCTTGGTCTTGAATTTTTCTTGCAAGTTAGGAGACAGTTGCTGCAACCAATGTATATTGCTATATGATTTACATTAGTAGTAAAATTTTGATTAAAGGGTATCTCCAGATGCAAAACACAAATTTCTTCCAATGCAAACGGTTTACATAATAAGTAGCAGAACTTTGATTAAAGAGTATTCTCCATAGTACAAGTATTGAACGACTATTTATATATAATAACTAAAAACTAATATTGTAGACGCTGAGATGAACGAAGCAGCACACGCGTGTCCTACTTGGGATAGGCTAATTAATCCGCTAATACACTACACTCCTTAATTTGGCCTTCTCCCAGACCTCCTAGCTAGTACCAATCCAACTGTAATCAAAGAGGCTGCTGCCACCCTTGGTCGCAGGGTCCGACTGATGCTGCTCGCGTTCCTTCCTCGACGATTCCACCATTCTCTGCATTGCCGGCGTCGCGAACGCAGACCCAAATGCCGGCGCCTGCACCGCTGTGCCGAAAGCTGGCTGAGGCACCCCACTGAAAAGACTAGTTGCGGTGCCGAAAGAAGGCACCCCACTGAAAAGACCACCCCCGAAAGGATTAGTGCTTGCCGGCTGAGACGGACACCCGAACACAGAAGGAGCAGCTGTTGATTGAGGACTCCATCCGAACGAACTCGACGAAGTTCTGCTGGAGAATGGATGCGATGCCCCTGGCCCTGGGGCACCGAATGCTGGCGTGGGCACCGCCGACCCGAATAGCTGCACCGTGGACGCCCGCTGCTGCGCGTGGGAGCTCATGCCAGCGAGCAGGCACGCGCGCCCCGTCTGCTCGTACTCCCGCCGGTTCGCCACGCGCGCGCTCAGCTCGCGCAGCTCCGCCACCAGCTCCGCGCACCTCTCGTCGCCCGCCAGCCCCGCGGCCGCCGACGCCTCCTGCCGGCGGTCCAGTATCTGCGCCGCCCTGGCGTGCTCGCCGCGGTCCGCAGCGGCCCGCGCCGCCGCGATGTCCTCGGCGGCCTCCACGCGGAACCGCTCCCGGGCCACCTCCACGCACGGCTCCATGTCCGTCACCACCACCGGCCGCTGCACCGCGGCGTCCTCGCAGGAAACGTCCACCGGCCGCCCGGTTGCCGCGTCCTTGTAGGTGCAGCTCACCCCTGACCAGGCGGGTCACGCTGCCGTCGTCCTCGGCGCCGTCCCCGGCGGCGACTGGCACGTCCAGGAACAGCAGGAAGCGCCTCTCCTCGTCCGCGTATAGCTCGCCGACGTCCACGGACGCGGCGCGCCCACCCGCGTCGACGCGGCTATCGTAGCGGCCCGACTTGACCGTCCGGACGCGCACGCCTGGGTGCAGGCACTCCACGGCGACGCGGGCCTCCTGCGCCGTGACGGAGAGGAGCCCACCGATGCACTGCGCGAACGAGTCCTGCACCACCGCCTCGTTCTCGATGAAGGAGAACGTGCCGCCTGTCAACTCCGCGATGGCGTGCATCGCCGCCGCGTCGTGGTCCGTGCCGAACCCGAACGTATGAACCGGTGGGCACTGGTTGCCGTTGCTGCGCCTCATGGACTGTGGCACAAGGTCGCTGTAGTTCTTGGAAGAAGGACCCCCAAATCTGTAGGATCCGTAGGAGCCAAGAGTGTAGTTGTCCTGGCCATCCGAGAGAAGGATAACGCTGGCGACGGCGTTCCTGTGACGGCGGCCGTCGAGCACGTCGGAAGCCACACGAAGACCGCCTCCAATGTTGGTGAAGCCTCGGGCGACAAGGGACGCCACGGCGGCCTTGGCCGAGGCCTTCCCGTCGTCCGACATCCGTGTCAGCCGGATGACGCGGTGAGCCTCGGACGAGAAGGCCACGATGCTGAGGCGATCGCCGGGGCCGAGGTGGTCGATGACGAAGCGCATGGCCTGCTTCAGCAGCGTCAGCTTGGAGCCGTCCATGCTGCTGCTGACGTCGAGCACCGTGACGAGATCGAGGGACGCACGCGCCGACGCCACGGCGGGCCCCTTGGCGTGCACCATCACCGCGAAGGTATCTCGAGCCGTGTCCCTCGCGACAGCCTGGTGCTCGCAGTGCGTTTTGAGCACGAGCACTCCATTGTTCGTCGCTTCCTGGACAACCTCCCAGCCGTCGAGAGGCGACGGCTCCACCGGCTCGTCGTCAATGAATACGCGTCGCGCCATATCCGCCGGCTCCGGTTGGGACCCGAAAAATTGCGGCAAGGGGTTGAACGACTGGAACGTGGGCAGCTGTGGCCGCGTGGAAGAGGGGTTTAGCGACGGCGACGGAAACCGCGACGGCGACGTCGCCACGGACACATTGTCGCGCCACCGTGCGCTGCAGACCGGGCAGACGCTGCCAGATATGCAACGGAGGTGGAACGTGTGGTTGCACTCGGATGTGACGGTGGCCTGGCCGCGGCCCATGGCGACGTGGCAGACTGGGCACGACGGCGTCTGCGTTGCTGGCGGTGCGGAATCGGGCGTCGTCGCCATCGCCGGCGCCGGCTGTCCAAGCAGGCTCCTCCCGACAGACAGCGACGATGACGTAGATGCAGATGCCGTCTGCGCTCCAGAGAAGCCGAAGGAGGCGTTCTGAGTAGTCGACGGCCACGGCCCAAACGGAGATGCCGCGGCAGACGACTGCCCAAACAGGCCCGTCGACGATGGCGGAGGCGACGCGAAGGAGAAGGGGGTGGCCGGCGCAGGGGCGGGGGCAGTGGCCGGCGTGTCGCTCCACCGCGCGGCGCAGACCGGACATGTAGTGCTCTCGGAGACACAGCGGAGGTGGAACGTGTGGGCGCACTCCGACGTGAAGATCGCCTGCCAGAGGCCAATGCCGCCGCCACAGGCGTCGCACGAGCTAGCGGTCTTGTTCGCCATGATCCTTCCTTCCAAACTTTTTTGTTTCTGGTTCCGAACTTCCGATCTGAAGATGCGCGAGCCCCTCGTGGCCTCGTGCCTTTTTATTGTGCGGGGAGCCGGGGTCTTCAGGTCGCGTAAAATTGGCGCTGACTGCGAGTTTGCAACCGCCTCTGGGTCAGATCAGTATTCAGGTGCAAATTGGGGGCCGGGGGCCACTTCCTTCCATATATATGCTATAAATTTTCATCTGCGCGTCAGGTATTCAGACTTAAGACCTTCCTGCGAACAAAACAATAGACTTCCTTCCATATGTGTGGATTTTCCGTGAGCACGTCAGAATCTAGATTTAGAGCCTGTTTGGATCCAATAAACTAACAACTAGTTTAAATAGTTGGATTTTATGGACTAGTAGACTATTACTAGTTGAATATTAGATTAGTCATTAGTTTACCTGCTATTTCACCTACTAGCTCATCTGTTTGGATTCTTATATGAACTAGGAGGATTCCCCGCGCATTGCTGCGGATATCGAGAAGTAATTTGGATTGCACTGTAGGTTAAACAATAAAAGAACAACTCACATATATAGGTGATGTATTACTGATTTATGCTAATGAGAATATACCTATTGTGATATACGTGTCATATAGATTATTTAAGTGAGAGTGGAGATTGAAGTATATAACTGAATAAAATATTCAAATGAGTAAATACGGGGCAGGTTTGGGATTAGGATGGCCTGCAATCGTCTGGTACGGTGTATATACTTTATATTCACATTCACATAAGCAGTCACACGAATGGAAGGCAGGAAGGGATCAGGGTGAGCAGCGGGAAGGTGAAGGGCAGCGACGCTCTGTTCACTTGTAATGCGAGCAGTCTCGAACTCTTGATGGAGAATTGATTATTCGTCAGTGGAGCAGCTAAACCACTGTCGAGTTAAAATGAATGGGATGGAGCATCAGTTATTCGGTGCCCAACCACTGTCGAGTTAAAATGAATGTGGATGATTTGGATGGGCAGATGACATGGCTCATTGTAGTATTAGATAGACTATCTAGTGGGGATTATCTTTATAAGAGATATAGATTAATTGTTAGTCAACTAGTCTAGTACTAGTTCATAGAATTCAAACAGGACCTAAGACCTTCCTGCAAACAAAACAATTTAAGGAAACGAACAACGTATTCCCATGGAAACACCTGGGTAAGAATTTGAGATGTTGCTGGCACACCCGCCGAAGTCCAAAATGTCAGCACTCATGAATAAATAAAAAACACTGCTGACTTTGGAGGAAGGAACATCCATTTTTCAAGCACAAATGGCGACGAATATCATAATTGAATTATTTTATTTCAGGATGAAATAATCTAACACAGATCAAAAGGATCTGGTTCCATAAGATATAAGGAAAAAAAGAACAAAACAAAGTTGCATATATCATGCACTTCAAAATAGACAGCGCGGTAGAACAAGCTTCGTGCCCTGTTCCATGCCTACAACAGAAGTGGGCATCAAGCACCGTGGGTCATTATTCATCCTTATTGTTGTAGCATCCGAAGAAACTACGTTTGATGTTGAACCGTGCCCCCTCTCGTTCACGCAACAGGGCTTGGCTTGATGTCCCATATCTCCTTGGCATACTGGTCGATGGTACGATCGCTGCTGAATTTGCCACTCCCAGCTGTGTTCAAGATGGACATCTTGATCCACTTCTTCTTATCCCTGTCATGTAACCAAGCATTCAGTTTGTGATATGAAACTATCAAAGGCAGAGGGAAAAGGAGAATATCTCGCTTGTGTTGGCGATATGATCACTATATGTGGGGGAATAGAAACAGTAACACTGCTGCATTTAATGGTGAATTGTATGAACATAACACAGTAACTAATATGAAGGCACAAGTAATGGTGACTGCAGGACCATGGTTGTTCATGAGCTTGCAGGTGAGCTTAATGAGAAAGTATACTGTTAGTGTTCTTACTTGTAGGCTGCGTCCACCCGGTCCTGTGCATCAATGTAGCTTGGGAAGTCATAGCCAACAAGGAAATAATCACCACGCCCAAATCCAGAATTCCCTTCAAGGGAATCCAAGAGAGGTTCGTAGTCATAGCTGCCAAAAGCGCCACTCCTAATAAACTGCTTGGCTTCTTCAAAACGTGGGTCTGGTTTGAACTGTCATATTTTAATAAATAAGTCAATAATAGCCCATCTACTTACAAGAATATGATTTGAATAAAAAGTTTAACAGTGAAGTTTAGTTGTAGCTGATTTACCAGGCCATTTTCTCTGTCCTTCCTCAGCCCAGCAACCTGATCAGCTTTGGCACCGAAAAGGAAGAAATTATCTTCTCCTACCTCCTCTCTTATTTCAACATTAGCTCCATCAAGGGTGCCAATGATAACACAACCATTCAAAGAGAATTTCATGTTGCTTGTTCCACTTGCTTCCATACCAGCAGTACTAATATGCTGTGACAATTCGCTACCAGGAATAAGCACTTCAGCCACCGATACATTGTAATTTGGGATAAAGACAACCTAGCAGGAAAAGGAGAACACTTTAAATAAATGATATGGACCATCATGTATGTAGTAGTATAGAAAAAAGGTCACTCTTCTTGATGGATCACAAATACAAATTGATGTTTCTGAAGGGTTCGAAGAACAATCTGCCATAAAAATATCTGATAATACACTGACAAGTTCATACCTTCAGGTATTTGTTAACTTCAGGATCATTGTTCACAACAGCACCAACATCATTTACCAATTTCACTATTCTTTTGGCATTAGTGTATGTTGCAAACGCTTTCCCTCCTAGCATGACAGTGCGTGGTGTAACCTTCTGCCTCTCTTCTGCACTCATTTCCTACAAGATTCATAGGCCTATTCAAGACTAGAACATGGTATATCAAAACATATGCATCTAAAGAATTTAGCTCAATATGGTAAAACCAAAATAGTACAAGCACCACTTCAAGAAAGGATGCAGGCAACTCAAAGAAACATACCTTTAATTTTTTGTATCTGTAAACAGCTCCCAATATGTTTAGGAGTTGTCTCTTGTACTCATGTATGCGCTTAATCTGTATATCGAAAAGGCTAGTTGGATCGATCGTAACACCTGTCACATCCAACACATGTTTGGCCAGGCGCTTCTTGCAAGATAACTTGGCTGCTGCCCACTCAGCATGAAGCTTTTCATCATCTGCGAACTGTTGAATGTTTTCAGTTATACTGTAATAGAGCAAGGATCAGCAGATGCAAGGTTAAAGCATTCGCACATACTTTGCGAAGTCCAGTAAGCAGATCAAGATTACTTGTCCACTGATCTGACTTTAGCCATTTTGTGACTATTTCGCTCAACTCAGGGTTACAAAACCGGAGCCATCTTCGAGGCGTGATTCCATTAGTTTTGTTTTGGAATTTGGTAGGCCATATAGAGACATAATCTGCAAATAGTTCTTCCTTCAAAATGTTGCTATGCAACTCAGCCACTCCATTCACCTGTCAGAAAAGATTGAATACGCTTCAGGACATTGAATATAGCAGTAGAAAATGGAGAATCTGGAACTACTTGGAGCACATTGAGGTTATGCCAACAATTTATGAATTTTTCACATCTTAAATGAATTACAAGTTTTTAACATTAAGAGGAGAGCAGCAAATCCAATATAGTAGACAGCTGATCTTAGTACTTCATATTGCTCATAGTGACATAAACAGTTATAAATCAAAATGGTTGTATTTACCGTATGAGAAGACACCACACACAAATTTGCCATGCGCACTACCGGCTTCTGGGGATTCGAGTTATCTAAAACTTTCATTGAATCGATCTTGCCCTCCATTCCCTTATGTTTGGAGATTACCATTTCTCTGAACTGAAAAACAGTGGCACAACTTGTGAGCTTGTGCAATGACTGCAGTGCATACAAAAAGTAAATTTGGCATGAAAGTTACCCGCTTGTCAATTTCCTCAATAATTTCCATGTGTCGTGGAAGTAACTTCCTCATCACGACTTGTGACCATTTTTCAAGAGCTTCGGGAAGAACTGTATGATTGGTGTAGGAAATTGTCCTGGACCATGGAAGATAATTTTGTAATTAGTTCAAGTAAGAACATCTCTAGAAGTTTGATGGAGCTTAAAACATTGGTCGAAAAAGATTTTTAGATCAATTATATAATTTGAACCTCACCTATATGTGATGTCCCAAGCTTCATCCCAACCAAGTCCCTCCTCATCCATAAGTAATCTCATTAGCTCAGGGATGGCAAGAGTCGGGTGGGTGTCATTCAGTTGAACAGCAACTTTAGTAGGGAACTCACTCCACTTCCCTGAAACTCTGTCAGCTTTCCTTTCTTTAAATCTGGCAATCATATCCTGGAAATAACCCATTTTCAGTTATGGTCATCAATAATCGCCACAGAGATATTTTTTAAGATACTGATAAATCTTTAACTAGAACCATAAAAGGCACAATGTAATTAAAAGAAAACATGATAAATATCTAAATCTCATTATCCTAGTACAATTTGAGAACAGTTCAGGTGGTGGTGCATATACTGGACTACTGGAGGTAACATGATTGATCCTGATATATCGATGGTTCAAACAATGCTTACAACATTGTGTTGCAATTATCTCACAGATCATTGCCAAACATGAGAAAAGCACAAGGTGGGCATCCATGCCTAGTTCCTTTTATTGGAACCTTGCCTAAGTGAAATGAATTGCTTAACTACCTGAAGTGATGCACTGCAAAGGAAAAACTGCTGCTTCAGCCTAAGAAGCTTTCCTTCTTCTGTAGCATCACCGGGATAAAGTACGGCACATATCTGCAATGTGATACTCAAAGACATAAGTCTCTTTTCTAGGTAGAACTAGTACCATGAAGGAACAAATTACAGGTTTCAGCATGGACTATCATCAGTCAATAAATATATTCCAGTAATTGAAGGCATCACTCTTTATTTAGTCTTTGGAAATGAATCTTATGAACATCTGATAGTTTCAATTTTAGAATGAAATGTCACCTGTTGGGCCCTAGCATGAAGTTGGGCAGCTGACTCATATTGACCATCATTGAATTGAAATAAGTTGAAATCTTCAGCAGTAGCTTTTGCTTCCCAAAGACGAAGGCTGATTGCATTTTTTGTCTTGTATCCAGGGATTGGCGCATCATATGCTAAAGCCTTCATGACTTCTCCTCCGACCCATTTCCGACTATCACACGATAAAGAAAGCAATCATATGACGAGTTACATCAAGGTCCTCAAATAATCAACCATAACACAAAATATGAAAAGTCAGGGAGAAGGATCCCAGAAGATTTAGATAAGTTAAGTCTATGGATTTATCATTGAAGTATAAGCAAATCCATCAAGCCAAACTTAGTTTGTGGTTCAGACATTTTACACACACACACACACACACACACAAAGGCATTTAGATCAATCCCAAAGGGACAAGATGCTGGATGCTGGAGGGTAAAAAAGAGCTAAATGAACATTTCTTAGAACTAGGAGTTAGGATGGGTTAAACCAAGTTAACGAAGGAATGTGATTCTCTTTTTTATGTGTAAAGTATGATAAGCCCAAAAAACTTCAAATTTAACTAAAATGTAGCAAAAATAAATTCCGTGAAACAGAAAATGTGGAGCTTATATTATACTCACGAGCCATCAGGCAAAATCTCAACATGGCCGAAAAATCTGACAGGGAACACCACATCATGCCTGGGAATCTCCCAGGGGCTGAATTTCTGAAGAAAAAAAAAAGGATTATTGGTTATAGAGGTCTAAAAAATGTCAACACAATCATATGTGCATTTGTGGTTCATACATCAAGCCAATCTTCCGCAATTTCTTCCTGGCCCTCCTTGGCAATGTGTTGTTTGAACAGCCCATATCGGTAACGCAGGCCATAGCCCCAAGCAGGCAAATTCAATGTTGCCATTGAATCCAAAAAGCAAGATGCAAGCCTACCCAAGCCACCATTTCCTAGAGCTGCATCTTTTTCCTGAGAAAAATCAGTTAAATATTAGTTTGCATCATCAGTATCACTGAGGAAATTCAAGAAATTCCAATTAGAAAGTAAATCTCAGGTGCCATGAATTCGCACTTAGTTCCTCAACAAGATTTAGATTTAGGTTCGTATATCTGTCAATTCTGCCAATCAAACAGATAAGAAAGCATGTCCTGTCTTGTTGAACCTGAAGCTTTTCAGTTTCAGATAAACAATTCATTCAGCTTAAAACTTATTTTCAGGTCTTCTTCACTTATGGTATGGGTATCACATTTCTCATGGACTATTGAAAGCTACAGAACAGATATTAAGTAGTAATAAATGGATAAAGTTGGCAAACAAGTTAAGTTTTTGCAGACACAGTTCAGATCTGGAATGTGCAAAAGCTATTCTACAATCCGTGCGAATTTATTCCCTGTTCCTGATTCAGTAAACTAGGGAATCAAATCTAAGCTATACCGACATCTCGGAAGTTTCTTAAACAAGTGAAACAACGTCGCAGTCAAACAAAGCAGCATCCCATTTAAATAATCAGTGCCAGGTACTACTATAATATGACAGCCTTAACAAATCATACTCCAATTTGTGGGTGGAGGCACTGTTAAGAGAGCTCACATTTCCCGCGAGGGCCTCGAGCTCGTATCCGAACTTCTTCACGGCCTCCGCATAGGCCCCGGTGATGCCGAGGTTGCCGACAGCATTGGTGAGCGCGCGGCCCTGCAGGTACTCCATGGACAGGTAGTACGTCTGCTTCGGATCCGTCTTGTGGAAATGCAAGTACGTCTCGTTCCATCTCTGCACAGGCGCGCGCGCGCGCGAGGGAAAAAAGCACACGGATCACACCTCCGCCTCAGACCTCAGTGCAGTGCGGTGCGGTGCGGACAGCAGCGAGAAGGGCTAAGGATCGGCTTTTGCGCGCTCTCACCTCGATGAGGTGGTCGCGGACGCTCTCGGCGGTGGCGTAGAAGGCCTCCTCCAGCCCGAACGCGAACGGCGAGAAGTGGGGGTTGTACTGCGCGTGGTAGGAGATGTTGCCGGCGATGTCCGCGGGCTTGTCCGACGACGGGTTCGCCGCCGGCTTCACCTTCTCGGCCGCGCCACACTTGACCTCCGGCATGGCGGGCACCAGGCAGGCGAGCGGTGGGGGATTGCGACGATCAGCTGGCGTGCGAGGACGAGGCGATAAGCACCGAGTGGGAGGGAATGGATGGATGGAGTCGGAGCGAGGAGCGAGGAGCTCTGGAAGCCCGGGGGGAAGGCTTTTCTAGGTGACGGG
Organism: Chrysopogon serrulatus; assembly: GCA_015844335.1. Taxonomy (NCBI): domain Eukaryota; kingdom Viridiplantae; phylum Streptophyta; class Magnoliopsida; order Poales; family Poaceae; genus Chrysopogon; species Chrysopogon serrulatus. Next base: position 46,356 of record JADLZL010003340.1, on the reverse strand, counting down.
AGGGGTCACGTGAGGAGGGCGACGGATCCGATAAATTGGGCGAGACCATGAATATTTTTGGGAGAATGCCGAAGCGGAGATATTTTAGTTCGTGGAAAGGGACAAAGGCAGCAGGAGAAGATGAAGGAGCGCCGATTGTTTTGGTTTGTGGCTCCTCCCCCTCTGATCGTTTCTCCTGCTCTTTTGCTTGACAAGTGTATTTTTGGAGGCAACTGCTTAAAGCTTAATGTATATTCTTAGAATCAAATATATGTGCTGTGCATGCGACAGAATTTTGGTTCCTGGTTTTCTTTACCAAATATGAATTGCCAGCATGGATTTTTCGTTGCAGAAGTTTATTTTGACAAGGGATTTTCATTGCAGAAGCTGAACGGAACTGTCACATGATTCTTCTTCTTTTATTTAGTATTTTTGTTTTATAAGTAACAACTAGCAAAACATGCCCGTGCGTTGCAACGGAAGAAAAAAATTATCAAACATTAGTAAGAGATGAGAACAAAGAATTTTGCATATTCTTTATATGTTTTATTTTGTAGATAAAATTTAATTTTAAAAGCTATACTTTTTTAACCATGATATATATATATATATATATATATATATATATATATATATATATATATATATATATATAAGTTAATATTAAGAAGAATAATGTCAAATTATCAAATTAAGTCTATATCAAATTATAAAATATAATTTGATAGATTTTTTTTGCTTCCACATATTGTAAAGCACACAAATAGAATTAATCCCTACCCTATTCATAACAAACAATAAATCTGGTCAAACTCTATCATATTATAATTTCTCATGATTCAAATAGCGTCAACAACATTACATATTCCTCGCATAAAGCAACATCACATATTCACAAAATTTAAAATAGTCTTTAGTATTACCACCGTTATTATGTTACAATGAAGATAACTTTTGAATGATAATCTGTGGTACATTAGAGACAAAATATATGATTATATTTTATGGTATTATAATGTCAGTGACATGTAAGATCAAATGCTATACAATAAAAATTATTAGAAGAAACGTTTTAAAAAAGAAATAAACATTAAAAGCTAACCTTTAATTAATTGCTTGTGGACGAATGTCATAGAGGGCAAAAAAAATATCAGGTTGTACATCTTTGCTCAACACATCACACGAAAGTTTTATTTTGTTTTGGTTGGTCTTTCTGTGGACCTTATCCCTCCACGGTCTATGTGTCTGTAGTGCCTACATAAATTTTCTTCACCTATTGCTTTTGTTCTTATCCCTCTAGGTTGCCGTAGACCTTGGAGGAGCACCATGGAGACCGGCTGGTCCTCATCTAGCGGTAGGCATGCAGGATCTGAAGCCATGGCCTCCCCATCCTCATATCGCAGTTGTTGTTCGGACATGGCGAGGTGATACCGCATGAGGGCATGGCCAGGTCTGGCGGCCAGCGCCATCCAGACGAGCTAGAATCAGCCAATAGCTTTCGCCGCAGTTCCAGCTGCTGCTTCTCCTATAGCCACCTCCACCAATTCTCGTTCCTCTCCCTTCCTTTGCTCCTATCCATGGAGGACGGCGGACATCGTAAAGCCGGAAGCTCATCTCTGCCGCGAGCTCGCCACCACGGCGCCTTGCCCTGCCTCCGGATCCACATGTCCTGAGTCCCGACGTCTGCGCCTTGTAATGTCGCCCGACACCCCCGAAGAGTTGAGCTCCGAACTTTCGATCCCCGACCTCCATGCCTCCCCTGAAGGCCCGAACCTCGCTGCGGTTCCCACAAACATCGTCGAATTCAAGCCCCAACCGCAATGACTTCTGATGTGCTCACGACGCCACGCCATCTTCCTGAGTTGCCAACCTAGAGCCAGTGTCGAAACTTGTCACCGGACACCTACCTCCTCGTTGCCGTACTCCACCGTAGGCTGCGGCAGCCGGACTCGACCACTCCAGACCGACCTTGGCCGCTCTGCTTCCCTCGTCGACCTAGCACGTTGAACCTACCGTCCATGACCTGCCCCTGTCGCCACCTCGTCGACAACCCGGCCTTAGCATGTGGTTGGTGTGTTCTTCGATTTCTTGTGAGTTGTTGCTATATTGAGGCATATAATCTGATTTTGATTTGTATTGTATTTCGGACTTGCATGTATTTCGGATGGGAGACCTGAACGAGTTTTTTTTAGAGACCGTGCATCAGCCGTGGAGGGAGAGAGGCTGGTTTGCTATATTCGAGTTCTAGTCCGGATACAGTTTCAGTCCGGATACAGTTTTTTTTGTTTTTTTCCTTTTGGTTTCTGCAGGGCTGATCCACCACTATTTAAAAAACGTGTCTAATTAATGGGAGAGACCAGACCAAAGTCATTGGACCAAAAAAAGAGGGAGAAATTTTGGTGTTTTATTATTAGGGATAGAAAAAGAGAACTGTCATCGTCCAAGGCTCCGCGCGCAACAATATGCATGAATTGGATTGATGACGGCCTAATTCTTCTGAAAAAATTACTTCATCCTAGAGTACTAGTATATATTCTTCTAGTTTTCCTGCATCCTAGGCCTGCAGCCCTGAAGGGATTACTTAGGAAGCACAACTGTACGAGCAGCAGAGGGCAAAGCCTAGGCTACAGCCATTGGCGGAGCCACCGCATGGCCACCCCCGGCGGCTGGCCGGGCTCGCTGCCATAACTCAAAAGAATTTTTATTCATATTGCATAATTTAGCTATAATTTTGTGGTATAATATAAATTGACCAGACTCTAGAAAATTTCTAGCTCCGTCACTTACTGTAGGGATAGAGAAGCACACGTGAACGTAGCACGTGGGGATGAGTCCGCAAGGCGCGAGAGAATCGGGTCTGCACTCTGATCTGATGTAGTGATGCATGGTTACGGCAAGGCAAATTTTCCAGATCGGGTAGGCTCGGCGATTTGGTCCTTTTCCATCGGCTTTCCTATTTGAGAATGATATCCTCTGCCCTTGGGCACCGTGCACGGCCAGATGATTGTTCCCTGTTTTATCACCATATACTGGTGGGTGGCATGTTGCGAGATCTGAAATTTCTGAAGTCCATGCTGTAGTGGAATTGGTTTCGTTGATTCGTTGGGCCTCATCACTAGTCACCCCCTGGTCTGCTGCGCCATTTTGTTCGTACCAGGGCCACAGCAAGACACTGCTGGTCTCCAAACCAAATTTTTCTCAGGTGATGTGAATATGTGATTGACCCGTTGCAGGCTTGCAGCCAATATCTCGGATGCGCCAAAAATTGTTCATGCGGCGTTGCTAGATCCGACAAGGTCCCTAAAATATCCTATGCACTTTTTCGATTTCTGAAGGTGACGCTGATGCGTCTGCTGCAAGACCGACAGCGACCCTTAGCGGTCCATGAGGCCACTCGTGTCGCGTTCCGTCCCCGATCCTGAATCGAGCCGGGGGCGGGGGAACTGGGGACTTGCAATAATGCGTGCATCGTGCAGGGTGTCACGTCGTAGTCGTCTCGTTTCGGTGCAGGGTCCTTTGCTTTGCTGGTCGTTCACGGAGCTCTCACAGCACAGACGGGTGACGCATGGCACGACAAAGTGCCTCACTAATCTCGATCCTTTGTGGCTACTCTCTACCTCTCCTTCGTCCAGGGTCTCGGACCCTTATAGATCGGTTACACACCGTGTAAAGAATTAAAATGCTCGGATTAGAGTAGAGATGGGCAAAAAAATATGTCATAGCTGACTTTCAAGCGTGAGCACGATAAGCAAGCACGAGTTGTCATACGCCACAAAGAGTTAGAATGCTCAGTCACAGATAGATCAGAGATGATCCAAAAATCAACCTAGTTAACTTTCAAATCGGCCATGGTGGTTGATTTTCAAATCGGACATGGTCTAAATGTAGTTTTGCGCTTCGCCATATGCTTTCAGCAATATACGAAACACATCATCAAAGGAACATTGACAATAGTGCGATACACATGATATGTTGACAAGGTTTACTAAAACCTGAAACCCATAATCGGGAGGTACCAATCATCAGGGTATATGTCGTCTACTAGCTGCCCTAGTATGTTCTAGAGCTTTATGTAGTCAATAGCTATATATCAATAACAATGAAGAAGAATGAGAAGTAATAATATATTGAAAGAGAGAGTAAATTGGGGGGGTTTTTTTGTCTCACTATACATCAAACAGCTATGATCCTCATATACATATAGAGGTATGAGTTTATCCTAGCAGAAACTTATTCCACACATAATCTATAAGTTTCACACATGATTAATTAAATGAGTTTTTTTTTTTTTTTTTATAAAGGTTGACACGAAGCTCTCTCAAACAGGCTAACTAGCAGGGCCACCCGACTCTTTGAGAGAAAAAAAAAATAACATGGACCAGTTTATTTGTTATGGAGCCATGGACCGATTTAAAAAACCAGTCTAGACCGTCGTTGACGTAACAGAGTACCAGCATGTCAATTTAGCGTTGCACGTGAGCTTCGCATGGTTTCTGGTTATCACCCAAAAACTCATGACTTATATTGGTTATTAATTTCGGGTGTTATTTGATCGTGTCCTGTGTTAAGTTCATAAAAACCCTATCAACATTTCTATATCAAAATAGATGACATAAAAATATACTCATTACACATTATAAATATTAATATTAATATATATTTTTTATATAAATTACTCTAAGGTGAAACTTGATATTGACTCTCATGGTAAAACGAGAAGACATTTTCCTTTGAACCGAAGGAGCACTCCGCAGCCGCACTAATTTCAAATCTACGTAGTCCTCAACATCGTGCAGCAGCAGATCATCTCAAGTTCTGGAACCTCTCCTGCCTCAGACTCGTAACTGACGGTGGTGCATACGTCGAGCCATCGTGCCGACTCGCTGCTGCGCTCGCGGCCGCCGCGCGCTGCTGCCCTGCTGCAAGTCGCGTCTCACGGACCAGAGCACCTCGGCGCAGCGCCGCATTGCTGGCCGCGCGGCGCGATCCGGAGCCGTGCACTCGGCCGCCAGCGCCATCACCTTCTCCACCGCCGCCACGACAGCGCTAGTCCGCCGCATCCGGGGTCCATCACCACCACTGCGAAGCCCTCCCTGCACTTGCGCAGCGCCTGCACCAGCAAGGTAATTTCGTCAAACACCTCACGTGCGGTACATTTCAGTTTCGGAAATTCAGAAGCACTGGTTTTGTTTGGGTGTGCTTGCTTTACCCATTCGGTAGTGAGGCGTTGGTGGCGCCCGCGGCCGCGGCCACGCTCGATAGGGCGTCGGCCGGTGATGAGCTCGACGAGGAGGACGCCGAAGGAGTAGACGTCGCTGCGGTCGGTGAGCTGGCTTGTCATCAGGTACTCAGGGTCCACGTATCCAGCCGTCCCCTTTACTAGCGTTGACACGTGGGTCGCTTCAGGGTTTTCGGGGGCTAGGCGTGCGAAACCAAAATCAGCAACCTTTGCTCGCAGTTGCTCTGTTAGTAGAATGTTGGACGACTTGATGTCACGGTGGATGATTGGATGATCTGCTTCCAATTGTAGGAAAATATTTGTCAGATATAAGGATGCTGAAGGTTTGGTATCTGCGGTAGATGTCAATACAAAGATATGTTGGGTGTCATGTCATAAAATTCTGATCATGGATGTTGATTTCATGCTGATTGTATCATCAGAACTGATGTGTGATGTATTAACGTTCAGTACCATGATCAAATAGACACTTGTGGGGTTATGCCAAATATGAATATCATATGCATCTATATTTGGGGGCGAACTCAAATTTTCATAAGAAATGGAATGGGTACCTGTATAACCATGTAAGTAGGCAATGGCATGAACGATGTCAATAGCAATGTTGAGACGTTGTGCAAATTCCAGTGGTTCCCCTTTTGATCCTGCATAGTGGCAAAGTGTGTCGCTAAGTCCCCTTTAATCCAATGGAAAAAAATGAAGATTTATAGCATTGCATTCTACAACATAATTTGATTCTAAAAATCAAGATGATTGGAACTGGGAACATAAATGAAACATGGTTCAAACACGCAAACAAGAAAACCAGAGGCTTAAGCTGAATAGCATAAACATGTTTTTACATCTCTTTCAGTAGATTAACATTTGTGATATCACAACTTCACAAGTGACTTGTCATACTCTTTTTATAAACAGTCCCTCACTGCATTTAACTTCATCCAGTTCTACTATCTTGGTGAGTGGCGACTTACAAAATTATAACTTTTACCATCTTGACAATATTGCTACACTACCACAAAAAATAAAGTAGTATGTGTTTAAGCTTGTCCCTTGCAAAAGTTTGACGTACCATCCAAGTGTTGACGGAGTGTTCCATTATTGACATACTCAACCAGAATTAGGCGTTCATCCTCGTATTCCACGTACCCAATAAACTTTACCAAGTTCAAATGCTCGACCTTTGACAGCATCTGGATCTCACTTCTGAACTCTTCAGATAGATGCCCACCATGCATCTGCCAAATGCAGATGTTGCGTGAAAACATTTTCTTGATTTGATTGCTGCAAGTAACTCTGTGTAATAAATATGTACAACATTTCTTCTGTTGAAGGAATATTCACCTACAAACCTTAGTAGCCCTCTTTACAGCTATGATGGATCCATCCCTGAGCTTCGCCTTATACACAGTGCCAAAATTACCTATCCCAATTTTGTTTTGTTCACTAAAGTTTGAAGTAGCCTGGCAAATTTCCTGAAATGAGAACTGTTCTTGCCAGGACTTTTTTTGGCTGCTATCACCTCTTTGCCTGGATACATTATGTATATTATTGCTTGTGCTACTTGTCGATGAAATTCTGGAGACTGCAGGAACAATTGGAAACCATCTTATTGGACTAAACTTTGATTTAATAGTTGAGCAGTTTGATTAAGAACACATCCTCACAAAGTATATTCATCATTGAGCAGCTATTTATGTCTTATTATTTGGAACACATATGGCCATATGGCTGCTGTTGAATTTTGTAAGCTTGAACGTAAAGTTTCATGATTGACCACAAACATGTCACTAGAAATGCCAGTTGAAGAGCAATGCTAACTTGAACGAGTTTGAATTCTGATTAGCTTATTAGGTGAAAACTGGAAACAGGAAGTGGCAGCGAAAACTCAGATTGTAGATCGGGAGTCTGAATAAGCTCAAATGTACTGGTAGCTTGACTAAACATCAGGCTGGATCATGATATTGTAACCCATAAGTTGAAGGTCGATTAGGATGGACTCCTTATTGGTTATTGCTGATTCATGCCACAATTGTGCATTACCATGATTAAAATCATTTCTTCTATTAGAATCTTTAAAAGACTTGATGCTCCTCATTTGACGAGGTAAATATTCACATATCCTTTCTAATGCAAAAGTCGTTTCAGGACTAGCTAGTAAGTAGTAACTAAAATAGTTACACAGGCAGCATCTCAGCTTCTACATGACAGATGAATGAAGAAAGGAAAGTGGGCTTACTGGGACTAGCAGACACATCCTGGCACTCAATTGGAGGATTCTCATGGGCTTCCTTGATTTTAGATCGAGGAGTGAAGCAGTTTGCCCATGACCCTAAAATTGAATTAACTCTTTCCCGGATTGATTTTGAGCTCCTGGCCTTCCTGTTGACCATAGGGGGACGAGGTGTATAGGTTGAAGTCCAAGAGAACCCAGGATCTGACTGAAACTCACTGTTGAAGCCAGAGAAACCTCCATGGCCGGTTGGGGATGTCCGGTTACGAGCTACCTGCATGGCTGATGGGATTTGGAGATGGGACGAACAGCTGCTCGCGCATAATCAGGTACCATGTTCTTCTGATTCTTATCTTTTGTAGACTCGGTGGCGATGGATGATGGACTGATTCAAATTTGACTGGGTGCATACATCTTTATTATCATAAAAAGGTAGTTGAAATGGGTTTTCAGGTCTAGCCAATGGGGTTAGGAGTTATGACTTTTGAGTAAAATGTACGTATGACAACTACTGTTTACAATAATTTAATTGATGGATGATGTCACAGTAGGTATGTTTATAATTCCACTGCCAGAGAGGAAATGGACCATGGCATCGTCCTTTGGCCTGTCCTCTGAGCTCTGAAGCATTCTCTTCTTGATGTCAGATTGTTGAGTGTTGAGGTCAATGGATAGGGATGCCAGTATCATATTTTGGGTTATTGGTCCTTCCGGGACTTGATAAAATGAACTTGAATGGTTCCGGAACTTGATAAAATAAACTAGAGTGGCATGCCACTTAATTTATTTAGCATTTAGGTGGAGAAAAGAACTAAGTTAGCTGATCCATAAAACACCATTGGGTATCCACTTAACTCATTATTAGCCCGCCAAGAATATTTACTTCTATTCTAAATCCCGAAACTATAGACATCGATGTATGGTACGCCGACATTCTCAATACTAAATAGCATTGCCTCTGAAGTTTTCAATTTTTTTCATCAATGTAAAGACCCTTCTATGCTCCCCATCAAGGATTTCCTTGTTTTGCTGCATTCATTATACACTTAAAAGAAGGGAAATTGGCAGTAAAAAAGTTACAAGTTATAACCATTTTAAAAGGCCACAACTTTCCATAGCATTTACACCCAAATTCCCCATGATTTTCAAAACCATGCTCCCTTTAATGGTTGTGATTCCGATTTTCTAACTAGCCTGCAAATCAGTTTCAGTTCTCTACTACTTTCTGCGCCAATGGTTGGCATCCTGCCCTGCCTTGTTATTTATTCTATGTTACATCATCAGGGACTATCCCTCCAAGAAAATCTAAAACGATCTATAAAGACGGTTCCATGTGTTTATCCATTCGACTTGCGTGCTTTAAAAGGTTGGAACCCGATACTGTACAGTCGTAATTAAAGTTCATCTTCAGGTGCAAATAACTTTCTGATGGTATGGCAGTAAAACTCTGTCCTGAATCAGCATTCTGTGTTTTAAGGATAGAAAGCCACAGAGTTCCTCAGAGTTGCTAGCCAGTGCCATCAAAATCAACACGCTCTCCAGTAGCAAAGATATCCCAGAAAAGAGCACTGCTGAAGTATAAAAGTGACGTCAATATCAAAAATCCACGGAAAGAACCCATCCGATCAACAAAAAATCCTGCTCCAATAGTTCCTAGAATGGCAGCAAATGTCCCAGCTGTATTTGACATTCCTGCCACAGCACAATTTTAGATTAAAGTTAGTTAATGCAACAAAATGGAAATCTATAGCTAACACAAGGAACAAATTTACTATTTAGTACCGTGTAGGACTCCAGCATATTGTGGGGCAATCTCCTAATATGTTTTAAAAATGATATATATCAGATGGGAAAAAGAAGATCCAAATTGTGAAAAATGAGTATCTGTTCCATCACTGAACTAAAGTACCTGTAGGTTTACTAAGAAACCTGAGTGGCCGAAGGATTTCAAACCAACAGCAATTGTAAGCCAGGCTGAAGCAATGATTGGACTCTTTGCTGCATTCAGACAGAGCAAGGCAATACCTGGCCCCAGAAAGCCAATTGACTGCAGAATCAAAAGTCAATAGTCAGGAAGAGAAGTTAATACAACAGGAAGTGTACACTTGAAATGACAAAACCAAAAAGTAGCCAATATTGATGAAAATAAACTGCAACATGAAGTGTACACTTAACATGTTTGGTTTTTGTATCTTATGATTAGTAGATCACAGCATGTCAGGAAGCATGTCACTGTAAGAGTGTGGAGAGGTGCACAAGATCATTTTATGAGTAAAGCAAATGAAAATTTTCCTGACTTTTGTGCTACTATTTTTGTTGAAGTAAAATACCTGCATTATCTTCCGTGTTAAAGTAATGTTTGTACCATTTCTAATAAGCATGTCCGATACAACACCAGCCACATAGCCTAAAACTGCCATCATCACCCAAGGGAGTGCACTGAACCAAGCAGCTTCTCTCAGATTGACATGATATATCTGATCACCACAAAAGCAACATCAAGTTGAGTATTGGGGAAAGTAATTTATGTATTCAAAGAACATTGAAGCAGAGTGAAGGCTTACTGTTTTGAAATAGACTGGCATCCATGAAAGAATAACAAAGTAACCCTGAAAAAAATCATGAGACAAAAAATATTATTCCCTAAAATGTGTGATCTTACAAAAAATTGATGAAAACTTAGATGTTAAGTTACCCAGCTATGCATGGCATTTGCACAAATCAAAGCCCATGTTGGCCATTTGGAAAGCAGTTTACTGAAAGGGGGAACCTTTTTTGTTTTTTCACTTCCAATTTGAGGTTTCACCAATTTCTGGCCTTTGGTTATATACTCCAGTTCATATGCTGATATCTGTGCATGTTCACCTGGAGTGCCAGATATAGCCGGTATCCACACCAACACCCAAAGAAATCCAAATAATCCAAATATCACAAAAGGTCCAAAGATTCCAGTTCGTGACATGATAATTGGGGAAAGAAGTAACCCAATGGTATTGCCAAGCTGAAAGCCAGCCATTGCAATACCCACAGCACTAGATCTCTCTGTGCGAGGAAACCACCTGTAATAAAAGGGCCAATGCAAACACTTACATAAATCTTAGCAGAAATCCCCACATCCAAACAGGGGAAAAAGTCAGGGATGAAGTAATCAAAAGGAATAATGTTACAAAGGTAGATTACCTCAACACCATGTTGTTCATGCTTGGAAGTGCTACTCCTTCTGCCATACCCAGCAGGACTCTGGTAAAGAGAAACAACCAGATAGATCGACCAGCTGCCCAAGGAGACAGGAATGTAGCCAAGGACCATAAGGCTACACCGTAAGCCATGACTCGTTTTCCACCATAGTAGTCAACAAGCGCTCCACCAATTATCGGCGACATCAGATATCCCCAAAGAAAGGATGACTGTTTGCAGTGCCAACACCACAATGGCATCAAGAAATATATCAAACAAGATGGGCAAACTCATGCCCTTACTTTCTTATGTGTAATTTTTCGTAATTTACTTCACTACAGCAACCTGAGTGAGAAATAAGCAGGAAATATGAGTGCTACACAGCTTTCTAGTGAAAATTCAAACCTTATCAACTGTATTTAGTATTTTGCTATGTTTGTATAGCAAATGAACTAATATAACATTGCAGACATGTCATTTCGAGACTCGAGCAATGTAAGAACGCTTTCACTTAAAATTAATCATTTCAATCAATTATTCTAACACCACATCATTAAACCGGTGATTACTGCAACTGAGCACTCTGAAAACCAGACACTTCAATGAGAATGGCTAGTCAGTAGCCACTAGCGCAGACGAAACAAACAAAATTGCAGAGAAAAAGGGGAACCTGCACGACGCCGGCGAATGACGGGGTCCACCCGTACGCCTGCGAGAGAGGGACGATGGCGACGGACATGACGACGCGGTCGGCGTTGCAGAGCGCGAGGGCTAGCCCCAGCATCGCCGCCACCTTCACCCTCTCCGACGTCAAGAACTCCGCCACCGCAGCCGCCTGAGCCTCGCCTCCTGCGGCGGCCGAAACCCCTGGAGGTGTTGGAGCACGAGGGGGGCAGGCTGGAGCCCGGAACAGCTGGGGAGAAGGCATGAAGCGGCCATGGAGGCGCTGGGCCCGCCATGGAGGCAGAGGCGACACTGCGGCGTGCGCGTGGGCGTGGGCGTGGGCGGAAGGCGGGCACCGGCTGCGGCGGCTGGAGAGGACGGGAGGGGGCGGAGGCGGCCGGGCCAAGGGGAGGAGTTGGCCGGGAGGCGTCATGGTTTGTCTTCTCCGTCGCGGAGTCAGTCACGGGGGAACGGGGAGGAGCCGCGCGGAGTGGAAGTGATCCTGGCATCCTGCCCAAGTGGGTTGGTGGAATGACGTGTCAGGTGCGCGGGCCTTGGTGACTTCTATATTCCGGCTGAAATAAGGAAGGGCTCTAGGAGGGCCCATGAAACTTAGGCCTTTTTCTCGAAAAAAATGAAACTTGGGCCTGTTTGATCTGTAGGACTATCAGTATTTCCTCCATCTCAATTTCCTTTATTATAAGATGTTTGATTAGACCAAGTTTGATCACTTTTCTTATTTAAATTTTTTTGTAAAATATTTTTTTGTCGTGACTTAAATTTGATAATGTTTGCACAAGTTTTTTTGAATAAGAAGAAGAGTGGTCAAACTAGGGGTCAAAAAGTCAAACGTTTATAATTTAGGATGAAGGGAGTATTTTTTTTAATCATTATTATGTAGAAGCTAATAAGACTACCTATTAGTTCTAAACCCATCCAAATAAGTCTTTACGGCTTTACCTTTCTTATCATTTTTGTTGGTTAACTTTCTATTCCAAACACGCATAAAAGTTCATTACACATATTTTCCATCTACTTGCTAATCACACGGTACAGACGCACGCACATATACATGTACACATTCATCCCTATAAATATTAAATACACGCGCACACTATATTTCTATAACTCATCTTAAGGCGTCTGAGCTGGGGATTCGGAAGGTGATCCTGACAACAAATGCAACAATGCTGGTCCAGGCAGTATGGATGAAAACGGATCGGATACGAACGGATATTACTCATATCATATTTGTTTTCATATTTTTGTCCGGATTCGGATTCGAATACGGATAATATCAATTATGCCGGATAGGATACGATTGGATATCGACATCATAAATATGCAATTTGAGTATTCGGATACGAATACGGTACCGGATGTTGAATGTTTGGACTCGGATACGAACGGATAAAAACCCCTCTAAACGAATTCGGTCTCAAATACGATCGAAAAATATCCGTACCATTTTCATCCCTGCCAGGCAGTGACCATGTACTCCCTCTATCCTATGTAGAAAGGAGTCTGTCAGGAAGCAGGGAGTTTGCGGCACTGGTGCAGCTCCTCCAATGAGGTACCCTGGCCGTGGCTCTTCTTCGACCACCCCACGCGTAGTTCCTCTCCTCTCGACGATATTTCCCGGCCATAGCTTGTCCTCTTGGCTACTCTCACATAGCTCCTCTCCTACTGGCGACCCTCACGAGTGCCGACTACTGCCGATGTGCAAGCTCAGGCGCAAGCTCAGTCGATTGAGCAAGGAAGAAGCAAGCGGAGAATGACGAGTGGCTCATGTTTGCCATTATCTGTTAGTATGATTTCAGGATTGTTGCTGCAATAGATCTAAGAAAGAGGTCCTCAAAACTATAGGAAGCCTTCAAATGGAAAATAGACCCTGATTTGAGAGCTTAGTTGCTCTAAAAGAAAGAAAAAGAGAAAGAGAAAGTGATAAAATTTGAAATCTAACACTGATAAGTACATACACATATTCGAAAAAAAATAATGTGACAAAACTAAAGGTAATATTGTCTGCACGTGATTAAATGAAAGAAAGAAACAAACATGATTTGGCATCCACGCAATTAAATAAAGGGAAGAAACGATCGAACATGAATGATTTTACGAAGACATGGTTATAAACAAGGGTAAAAATTAAAATAGGCGACATGGGAGTACTATCTTCTAGTGACTGATCAAATGATTGATCAAAGGTGACGGTCATAAACAAATCACCTTTTGCAAATGGAACGGTTATAGATGAAGTATGCCACTTTTTTAGATTCACTCTCTGAATTTTTAAACTGAAACACCATTTAGAGAGTCACCTGAATATATCATTTCATCCTCAACATCTTTTTTATATTTTCTGTGAGTAACTCTAATAGCTTGGCTAAAATTAATAGCCAATTTACATAGTTTAACTATTTTATAAAATAGAAAACTCAAAAAAAGAAGTCTGCAACGGCCTCGCTATTCTCATTCTTTAGATAGCTATACATGGTTGGTTTTATATGGCCACCGAAAATAAAGTGATAGCTAGCTTTCTGATTTATAGAGGCAGATGACATATCTATCGGAGCTTACGTTTTCTATTCCACAATAGCCTCTAGAGCAAGAATAACCGGGCAGTTGGAGTTGAGGGTCAACTCTGCTCCCCATCTTTATTAGCTACTAGCAAACATGCCCGTGAAGACTGCAAACGAAAAAATAACTTGCTGCATAATTTATCTAGATGATTTGTTGATAAAAAATTTATCCATTACATGGTGCTTTAGCTCGTGTATATATGAGCATAGGACCCTATGACATTTGTTAAATAATTGTCTAAATAGTTTTTGAAATTGCATTGAACTCTAAATAGTTTTTTAGATTTGCATCGTATGTTTAAATTCATCTTTAAACCAAATTTTACTTATTGGGGTGTCAGGGAAGCAGCAAGGCATGGGCCTTGACTTGAGGCCATGGGGGACTGGAGGCGCCACCGGTGTCAAGAAGGCTAGATCCACCCGAAGGAGACACACTGTCCTCATGCCCGTAGCAAACGGCGGTGTAGGGCCCGTGTTGGCATGACCACCCGAAGGCATGGAGATTTGGATCCCATCTATCGCTCTCACTTTTGTTTTCTAAATGGTCCGTGGCTTCGTGCTCCCTGTAACCTCCTAGAACCCATCATCATAAGACCTAGAGTAAAGTAGCTAAATTCACCTACTCCGAGCATCCAAATCAGTAGGGGGGTCTGCTGGAGATTTGATTTATTTTAGTATGGAAATTTATATTTAGCTATAAGGCTCAAGTAGCAACCCTGTTGGAGTTGCTCCCATCAACAAAGTTGTAGAAGGATGAGCGCGGACTCTCTTCTTTGATGAGAGGGTATGGAGCTTGTAGCGGTGATGATAACTGCGGCAAGGTGTGACCCCAAGGCCATTCTGACAAGGGGGTGACGGCCGCCCCATGTAGTAACCAGACCTCTAAATGAGTGGCCTCCAAGACGGTGAGCAATTGATTGGGCCGTTGAGAACCAGATTGGGGCGGGCTATATGGAATTACCAGTGTAGAGAAATTTAATCTCTTTAATATTACAACAAACGTATCAATGGGTTGCTATAAAAACAATGACCATAATGGTACATATCTGTTTTTGTTTTTTATTTTTATATGAAATTTAAAAAAGCAACATAAGTTATTGTTAGCAATAATATCTTCTTGTGATGATTAGACTTCTTTGGAATCCTAGGCGGTGTGGGTTGCCGATATCAAATTAAAATTAAATACAATCTTAGTATATTATTTCTTGTGTTGTAAAGACAAAAATATTCACTCATACATATATACCATAACTTCAGTTTTCATTGTTGTCCAATTATTTGATTAGCTAAATTTGACATCGAGTACATATTTGTTTTTATCAAATTTTGCTAAGAAATATATTTGACAGGTATATGGAGCTGTTGAGATTACCAGGAATTTTGTCTACTCTCTAGAAGAACTTGTCTGTTCTTTGCGGAAAGGTTTTCTCTCACGTTCAAGTTGGCTGGGGTCTCAGGAGGAACGTTTGCTCTGTCCAGACTCCAGAGGCACAATGAGCATGCTCTGCTGTACCGTGAATAGAATCGAGTTCAATTGGATTACGTGCTGTTGCATACATGCACGAAACAATTAAGGAAAAAGCAGATTCCGGCAAGAGCACGAAGTGGATTTTTTGCATGATGATTTACATGTGACGGTGTGAGTTATATATGTTGGAAATTTTCTGCATGATAGTGTGTATACCGGCAACTCAGATGCACACCTGACCAATGGATTGGAGTTGGAGCCGGAATCCGGCAACTCAGATGCACACCTGACCAATGGATTGGAGTTGGAGCCGGAATGCAAGCGTATTACGTCTGTTTGCTTGTACGTGATCCTAATCAGCCGAATAGGAAAAGAAGTCTAAAGCAAAATAAGATGACTTATTCTATTCCGATTTTATTTTCTGTAAACTTTTGGGAAAGACCAGCTGCCCTATGTGGAGAAATTCTTTTTAAAGAGGTTGGACATAAAAATAGAAAAAACTAAACGAAACTGTATCGATCTCTTAGTTGGACGAAAAAAGAGGTGGACGAAAAAAATAGGCTGAAAGTTTTGCCTCTTTAGTATTAGGTATAGATATAGATATAGACTAGCAAGAAATCCAAAACAGAAGACGACAATATTTGAAGACCGGATTGAAAAAGCTATTAAAGAATATATTTTTTTTATAAAAATCTCTATTCCTATAACGAGGAAGAATATAAAAAGTTTTTTGCAATTGATCTTTATCAACTGAAAAGACATATGCATGCAAACAATACTGTCAAATCTTGAAGATATTTTCTGCAGAAGAAAAGGAACAGTGTCTGAAACTTTTTAGAAAGTTATTTATTTATTTATTTATGAGAAAAGGCTCAGCGCGAATCAATCCTCTTCCCCACGCGCCCGATGTTCACGCCGTTTTATCTAACAAGGGAGTTCAGACGACAAGAGATCCCATTTTCTCCATCATCTCTCACTTTTGATTTTCTCGCCGAATGGTCCGTGGCTTTGTGCTCCTGTAACCTCCTGGAATCCGTCATAAGACCTAGAGTAAAGGCGAGAGAGAGGAGAGGATCAATGTCGTCGACGCCGCCGCCGTCGTCCAACGGATGGCACGGGGCTGAGGAGGACAAGGTTAAGGCGGCCACGAAGACGGTGAAGGCCGAGGCGGGCGAGGACGGTGGTGCCACTGCCGGTGCCCTCATCAACATCAAGGTGCACAGCCAGACCGCGGATGACGCCTTCTTCCGCATCATGCGCGACGTGAAGCTGCGGCGGCTCATGGACATGTACTGCGGCAAGCACTCGCTCCACCCTAAGGCCGTCCGATTCCTGGGCCCTGACGGCGGCCACATCCGGCCTAACCAGACGCCCGACGAGGTCGGCCTCGAAGACGGCGACGCCATCGATATAATGCTCACACAGGACGGCGGCGCTGCAAGCGAGAGCCAGAGCTCTGCATGAAAATCCGAGGATTTTTTGGGTTTGATCCGGCAGTAGTTTGTCAGTTTGTTCTTTGTTAGTTTTGATCACAGTATTTCTTCAGTTAGTTTCTCAGTTTGACTTGTTTGGAATCCTATGCGGTGTTGATTGCTCAACTGTGAATTGTCGTCGTGCGGAAAATTTATTGATGAACTTCTGAGATCGTGACTTCACTGATTTGTCTCACTTGATATCGTGCTACTAGTTGAACCTTTTTTTTTTTTTTTTGAGCAGATGCTACTAGTTGAACCTGATAGTGATAGTGCTTATTTCGATTGGGCTGTAGCCCAGACTCAGTTCAGGCCCTTTCAGTTTTTCTTTCTTTTATCACGGACAATCCAGGCCTGCACCCAACCAATTTATTTCGGGCTCAAGTCAAATATTTTTTTTTCACGAATACGCTAAAAGATCTGTAAAAAATAGACGAGTTTAACCATACAAACGATAAGTTTCTGGTAAGCATCAAGTATTTATAGTACACGACATGAGTATGAGGTCAAGCCTGCCCAGACAGAGTTAAAAGGCCAACACTGGCTATTAAAGTCCAAACATTTTGAGAAACGCTATTTGATAACCGGTTGTTTCTTGGGCTTCCATCAACCGAATTTGTGTGCGTCCGATCCGCAGAGGAAGCCCGGTCTACCGTCCGATCCGTCGCATAGCTCCGGGCTCGTCGCTTCCTCTCCGCTCCGTACTCCACTCACTTGGCCCCGACGCATCCCTTCTGTTCTCCGCACCGAGTACGGGAGACCCCAAGCATCCCTTCCGCCGCCCTTCTTCCCGAGCCCCACGGCACCTGACGCGGCCGGCCAGTGGCGGCCCCCCCCCGGCCAGCCCCCCTGAGCGGCCCCTCCCCCCCTTCCCTCGACACGGCGGGCGGCCTACCTTGGATGGCGCGCCCTGCCCTTGCGCGGGCGCGGGTCTGCCCCCCCCGGCGCCCACCCTTCCCCAGGCACACCTACGCCTGTCCCTAGGCCGCTGCCCCTAGGCAGCCTCCACCGTCCCGTCGCTGATGCAGCCTCTGCTTCCTCTCCCTTGTTCTGCTGTTCGAATACGAGATGTGCTCTGTTCTCTGTTCTCTGTTCTTTTCTTATCTCTGTTCTTCCAATTTGTCAATTTGTAAACAATTTGATGATATTCGTGAATACTTTGACATATGTTTCTCTGGTATCTAGAATTCATAGAAAACAGTTGTAAATTTGTTTTTGAAAAAATTGGCATATTTGTCTGAGATCTACAATTATCCCCAAATTATATCATTTTGTCTAATAAATTACACTGAAGAAATCACTGTAAGTACAGTAACAAGACAGTGTAAAAATAGATATAAGACGGTGTAAGTGTCTGGACAAAATTCAGTTGTTAGGAGGAGCTAAAACAACCGGTTGTTGCCTAGACACACCCGTACTTATACAAGACGCACCGTTTCCTCCCCCCAGGGGGCCTCAAACTGGAGCGACTCCATGGATCGAGGGACCTCCACCGGTCTTCGCCTTGAGGAAGTTCCAGCGGCGTATCTGCGTAAGAACGCCTCACCTCTGCCGCCGCCGCCCCCTCCCGACCATCGCCTCGGGCACGGTTGCCGAAGCGGAGCCGAGAATAGCCGAGCAACCCCGCGCCGAGGGTGCCTGTTTCCAAGCGCGGGGAGCTCCTCGCCATGAAGCGCGCTTAGGATTCTTGGAGGAGGGCGCGAACAGAGCCAATACGGCGAAAGAAGGCATACGATAGCATCTTCGTGGACAAGCTCTCGACGCATCGCACGCCCGAGGCCATCGGGGGTATATTCCCTTTTTCCGGTCCGGCGCGGCGGAGGATAGTATACCTAATCATACTAGTATGATGTCATAAATTTTGAATTTTTTTAAAAAATTCGTTAGCAACTAGGCCCGGCGATTTAAGAAGAATTTTACATTTAATTTAAGGACTGACGTTTGAACAATGTACTAACAAACCCCTGTCAAATGGCAATGATGTGCAGAAATCTTTTTATATAAGTTCAGCAAAAAAAAAAGCTTTCGAAATTGCAAAGGATGTGAACTGCCGAAGCATGAGTGGATAAGCATATGTTCTTAAAAAAGCCCGTATATAAGCAGCAAATTAAAATGCTTGCAGAGAACCGACTTAAACATCACACTGAAGTACTGAACAATTCAGAAAAAGACCCCATACAGATACGCGATACCGTCGTCGTATTCGTATATACGACAATTAAATACGAGAAGCAAACATCCCAGATACCGCCGTCGTACTCGCATATACGACAACTAAATACCAGAACCAAACATCCCAGACCCATGGGGAAACGGGCCTGTTTCTGGTTGCTTTGGAGTTGGAACTGGAGTTGTGGGTAGTAGGCCCGTCCGATCCGTGGCTCATCTCGGCATGACCACACAAACCACGAACGGTCATCGTGCACCGCAGCGCGGCGCCCCCCTTTCTATCTTCTCCAGCTCCAAATGGCGCCACCGCGGCCGCCGGGTTATCTTGTCCAGACGTGCATCCTCCGTCTGATCCATTCCTTCCCCCGCCGCGCTTGCTACCTAGTTGCAAGCACCAGCTGACCACCCAAACGCTAGCGCGCGCACGCAGACAATTTCAACAGCATCAGGTTGCTGCCGTCGTTGAGCGCAGCTGAAAGCAATGGAGATCGTCGCCACGCGCTCCCCGGCCTGCTGCGCCGCCGTGTCCTTCTCCCAGTCGTACAGGCCTAAGGTACGTACGCCACCTTCATTCATAGCGTGACTGTGTAGTGGAAAGTAGCCGCTGCTCGTTCCACACGTGCGTGCAGAAGCTTTTAATAGTTTGCTGATGATGGCTGGCGCCACACGTGCGGCAGGCGGCCAGGCCGCCGACCACGTTCTACGGCGAGTCGGTGCGGGTGAGCACGGCGCGGCCACTCTCGGCGAGGCAGTCCAGGGCGACCAACCGCGCAGTGCTCAACACCCGGTGCGAGATCGGAGACAGCCTGGTGCGTGTACTATAAGTTGCGTGCGTGCGTTGGGTCATCGATCGAGTTCATGGTTGATGCCATGGAATGAATGAAGCTGACGCCGCTGCCGCATGCTGGGTTCGGTTTGTGGTGTGGCAGGAGGAGTTCCTGACGAAGGCGACGCCGGACAAGAACCTCATCAGGCTGCTCATCTGCATGGGGGAGGCCATGAGGACGATCGCGTTCAAGGTCCGGACGGCGTCCTGCGGCGGCACGGCCTGCGTCAACTCCTTCGGCGACGAGCAGCTGGCCGTCGACATGCTCGCCAACAAGCTCCTCTTTGAGGTGTGAAACGAATGATCTCGTGCTGCATGCACGTCACCGGTCCATTTCATTTCATTCAATTTGCCCATGCCTTCTCTCTACCTGCAGGCCTTGGAGTACTCCCATGTGTGCAAGTATGCGTGCTCTGAGGAAGTCCCCGAGCTGCAAGACATGGGTGGCCCAGTTGAAGGTACTGCCATCTCTCCTCCTCACTGTTCATGACCAAAGCTTCCACCGATTCTAGTATGAATGTATGATTACAACAACTCAAATAGGAAAACGGAGATTTTTTATACTTAATTAGAGAGTTGCAGACGTTCAGTGCAGTGCTCGGCAGTGCTACTAGTCGGCCAGCATATGCTCCCTTCTGCATCTTCAGAACTCTGTAGAATTGTAAATGTTAATCATCAACAGCAGCATGCCTTACCAAATTACTAGCATGCAGCCTGCCATTTCGTGATCACCAAACTGCAACATGCCAAATGTGCCGATAGCTTTCAAGCCTTGCACCTTGCCGAAACAGCAACATCTACAAACATTCTTCTCGACCGTAGCTCTGCATATGCAGAAAACCAACAGCTTAGGAATTATTAAAGAGACTGCGATTCAGATCGGCCTGATTTTCATCACATCTCGCAGGTGGTTTCAGCGTTGCATTCGATCCCCTCGACGGCTCCAGCATTGTTGACACGAACTTCACTGTCGGAACCATCTTCGGAGTCTGGCCCGGCGACAAGCTGACCGGAGTCACCGGCGGCGACCAGGTCGCGGCCGCGATGGGCATCTACGGCCCTCGCACGACTTACATTGTCGCCCTCAAGGACTGCCCTGGGACACACGAGTTCCTCCTCCTTGACGAAGGTGAGCCTGAATTTTCAGCCACTGCGCAGTGGAGACTTGCAGAGTTCAGTGTTAATCGAGATCTTCACAAATGTTGCAGGTAAATGGCAGCATGTCAAGGACACCACGTCCATTGGGGAAGGGAAGATGTTCTCCCCTGGTAACTTGAGGGCAACATTCGATAACCCTGAGTACGACAAGGTACTCCGTTACTAGCTGCCATTACTGTTAACATTTTCTAGTACCTGCTACGACTTTCTGTGCCTAATCGGTGCTACAATATATGTATCTTCAGCTCATCAACTACTACGTCAAGGAGAAGTACACATTGCGCTACACTGGAGGAATGGTTCCCGATGTCAACCAGGTATCTATCACAAAATCTTTAGCTTGCTGCAACTCAAAATTCACACCCTTACAAAACCACACAAAAAATCCAGACACCTCAAAAGCGATTAATTAACTTGGATCACTATCACTTGTATGGTAATCTGAAATGCCATGACAGTAGCTCAGGAATACACATATTCAAAAACTGAACAATGCCATGATTAACCCGTCATGTCAGCTCTACACCTTGCACACCAGACAGACATATTTTCAGAGACGGCAAAGCAAACTTTTGAGAACAAGAATTTGGTTCGGTGTTGCCAGTAAATGTCTCGGGCTGTAGTGTTACTGCAAGCCCATGCTAGTGACTATTGAGCTGTACCAGCGTCTGCTTTAAGCAAGGCCACGCCAAGCAACACAGCAATTCCCCACAGTGACCCAGCCTCGCTTTAGGTCCTTTCCGATACTACTTTCAGTATACAGAGCTTGCGTGCATGACCACCAGCATGCATATGATGATGAATGCCTGTGATCGCGCAGATCATAGTGAAGGAGAAGGGCATCTTCACCAACGTGACGTCGCCGACGGCCAAGGCCAAGCTGCGGCTCCTCTTCGAGGTGGCGCCGCTGGGCTTCTTGATCGAGAAGGCCGGCGGGTACAGCAGCGACGGCAAGCAGTCGGTGCTGGACAGGGTGATCAAAGAGCTCGACGAGCGGACCCAGGTGGCCTACGGCTCCAAGAACGAGATCATCCGGTTCGAGGAGACCCTCTACGGCTCGTCCAGGCTCGCCGCCAGCGCCACCGTCGGCGCTGCCGCCTAAAGTTTTTGCTGCCGAGTAGTGGCTCACAGTTACCAGAATCCAATCGGTGATGCGTATACATACAGATGGGCTTGTAGATGCTGGAGTAGTAAATTTTCTACATCTCTCTCCATCAGCTTAACCTTTTGGATCGAATTTGTCGATGTATGTAACTTAAACAATTATCTTGTGTTCATATTCTACGTATGAGGCCCGAGGAAGTCTCTACGAGGAGGAGAGTTAGAGTACAGTGGATGATCTATTTCTCCCCATCAATATAAGCTCTACTCCCTCTGTCTTCATTTAATTGTCGTTTTGGCCTTAATATGCAAGTTTCTTTAACTTGAACATATAGTATGACAACAGCTACATCGGCACATAAATATGGAGACAGAGTAAGTTTGTAGAACCCTACTCCCTCCGTCCCTTTTTAATTGTCGCTTGCGCTTCCCAAGAAACAAATGCCGGCAATTTTAATAAATACTAAATATTATTGATTAGTATCATCGGAAAGATCTTTGGATCTAGTTTTTTAACAAATTTATTTAGAGACACAAATATTGTACGTATTTTCTATAAATTGAATCAAACTCGTGGCACGAAAACCCACGGCGACAATTAAATAGGGACGGAGGGAGTACTGCGAAGGAATTTTTGTTTACGGTTGCATTATGTGCGTGCATGCATGCCTCAATGCATGGCAACACTCGTGTCATCGGATGTCTGCATGTCTCATCTCTCGGTGGGCAATCTCCGGCCCTGCAGCCTAATTTCTTTTCCATGCTGCCGTGCATGGAATAGCACTGCAACAGAGTCCATGTCAGTCAGTGTTTCCGCCATACTGGAACAGTTGTACTCCATATGGAGTGTGCTGTCGTCGAGGAGAAACAGTAGTACTAGCGCCGTAGAGTACTTGTACATCGATCGACAAGGGCCACAAGGCGTTTGGTTTCCTGGCCCGAGAGAGAGACCTGCTGGACGCCTAGACCAGCAAACAATCCACAGGCCGACCCTCCCGTTCCACGACCCTATTGCACCTCTCCTCTGAGAAGATGTTCCAGGGTCAGGGCTATGGAGGGAGGCATGATGCGATGCAGCCAGCAAGCAGGTCAGCTTGATACACGGGAGTACAGTGCCGTTCATGGTATGGTCCGCTCCGGTCGGCACACGTACACAAGGACTGGTGCCCAGACAAAAGGTAGTACACTGATGCACTGCACGTTTGTCTAGACGGCCAGACCATCTCCATTCCATCGTGAACGACGCCCCAAGAGGTTGCCGTCCAAACGAGTACAGTACGTACTACAACACTTGGCCTGTTGATTGCACAATCGATGGAGCGTCGAGTACACACGCAGTCCCGGGAGTCCCTGTCACGTGTCTACTAGGACCGACAGCAAGCACATCTCCATGCAGCCGCGGGGGCTACGCTACGTCCGCCGAAAAAAAAAGCACGCGGCACATTCCACCGGCGACGGAATTGAAGTGACCGGCCGCCGTCAGTGTCGTCGTCGCACTGCAAATGCAATCGAGGACGAGGGCTGTGCGCGGTAGTAGAGTGGTAGGGGCAGAGGGAGACACCGCCAGGCACGGTACGACGCCCGCCCGCTAGATGGCGAGGCGTCGCCTGCGCCTCGTGTTCTCCCGGTCCGCGAGATGTCCGCCCGCGTCGCGGCACCGGGGCAGTGCCGGCGATGTGATCCCGGCGACGCGACGCCTGCCGCCCCTGCCGAGGCGGGCCGCCCGGTCCGCGTCTGTTCCGGCTCGTCACGCTTTATTTGACACCCCCCGGCGCTGGAGTAGTAGGCCTCGTGCTTGCCGCTGCCGCTGCTGCCATCATGCGTGCGGTCTGCGGTAGTGCGGTGCGATTTCACAGCGATTTGGCCGTGGCCGGTGCGTGGGCTGCAGCGCGGCCGTTTTTACCGGCCAGCGCAGCGCAGCGCAGAGCAGAGGGATCAGCCACCGGCAGGCTATCATCAGCCAGCCGATCAGTCTACTAGTAAATAATGACATGGGTTTGCTCTGCTGCCTGGTTTACAGGTGGCTCGTTGCTATTCGACCGCCGCCGTGATTTAGTACTTGTACATTGCTTGGGTCAGCTTATGACGAGTGCTCGTAACTGTTTGCTGTGATGCGTGGTCGCCGAATCTCCTGAGATGATATGGCTGTATATAATACAGTACTAACCAGAAGAGATTTCTGTGGTGCCAATCATTCCATCTCAAAGCCCATCTGACAAATTTACCCCATCGCTAATGATCGGCAGCTCAGTTCTTGATTGCCTAATTTTACAAAGTTAATCCATGTCTGCCAGTTCGTTGAACGAGAACCAAAACGTTGAACGAACATCGGTCTGAACCGAAAGACACAACTACCCCACAGTCCAGACGCCCCTGTATCCGAGCGACACACGTTGAGAATACAGATGGATCCGCGCGGTGGCCCGGCCCAAGAACGCCTGTGTGCTGCTGCTGTCTTGCTGCCACGGCCGGTGGGCACTGCTGCGCGACGCAAGAGCAAAGACCAGCAACAGCACAGCGAGTGGCCGGCCTGTGGGATAATCGGCAGGCAGCAACCAGGCACCAGCAGATGATTAACGACACGATTACTGGTAGTACTAGGAAACAAGGCCGGCCGCGCGACGTCCGGGACGCCGGACCGGACGAGGAGGCGACAGCCGTGGAGCCCCATCTTTGGCCGCGGGCCAGCCGGAGGAGGAATGCGGGAGGGAGAGCCGCCTTTAACGGTTTCCGAGGCGGCGGCAAGCACGACCTCCTTTAAGGACCAATCACGTGCAGTGGACGGGCCCCACCCTAGTACCACCGGTGTCGGAGGGAGGAGCCGCGTGAGGTGGCGAGGCCAATGGC
Source organism: Chrysopogon serrulatus (assembly GCA_015844335.1). NCBI lineage: Eukaryota > Viridiplantae > Streptophyta > Magnoliopsida > Poales > Poaceae > Chrysopogon > Chrysopogon serrulatus. The sequence goes on along the minus strand of JADLZL010003340.1, from coordinate 21,445 downwards.
CATGGCCGTGCTCGCCTCCGCTCCGGCTCCGCCCGGCCGCCCCTACGGCATGGCATGCCCGTGTCAAACCCCTCCGTCTGTCTCCGTGGGAACTGGGAAGGAATTCCCCCACGGTCCAAAAGAGCATGCGAGTGTGACCGGCGGCAGGGCCCGCACGGTTGACACAAAGTGATTCTGGGTGTCTGGAACATCTCTGGATAGAGAGGCCCCGACAGCGGAATTAGAATGTGTTTCCCTCCAAATTTAGACCGAACCGTTGCGAAATTGACGACAAAGTCACGGTCATATATAAATATACATGCTGATGGAACAACAATAACCCACGGAGAAAAAGAAAACCCTCGTGATTCGACATGCGAGATGATGGGATGAGAGATACGGCACATAAGAGGAAATTATGAGACGAGATGCGTGTTATCCAATCCCCCAAAATGAACAGAAATAACAGCAGATTACATTACAATACACGAAGATTTTATGGCTATAATATAACCCCAACCAAACTCTCTCCTTGAACTGAACGGCGGAGGAACATGCTGCAGATTGGCAGAGGAACCTGGACTGATGACGCCGTAGCCGCCGCTTAGTACAGGCGGAGCACGCTGCGCGCGAACGACTGCGTCGCCAGCGGCCGCCCGGGCCCGGCCTTGCTCGGCAGGCCGCCCCCGCCGCCGCCGCGCGGCCGCCCGCTGCCGCTCCGCATCGGCGTCAGGTAGAACCGCAGCATGCCGTTGTCCGCGGCGGCGCGCCCGGGCGAGTAGCGCGCGCTGCGGTTCCGCTCCACCGGCCCCTGCCCCTGCGCCTGCGCGTGCCCCGGCTCCTCCCTCCCGCCTCACGTGGCCGTTGGCGTCCACGTAGCTGCGCCTCGAGCTGCCCAGCCCGCCGCTGTTGCTGCTGAACGAGCTGCGCGCGCTCAGGTTGCTGTTGCACCGCTGCATCTTGGGGTTGGCTCCGCGGACGCGCAGGTCGGGCCACGGCTCGGAGAACGAACGGTCGGCGATGTCGGACGGGCCACCGGTCCTGCGCCCGGCGGCGCGCCGGTGGATGAGCCCCCAGAGGCTCCACGCCTTGCGCCACCGGCGAGGCTTCTTGGCGGGGCCCGACAGTGCCGCCTCCAGGCTCGCGGAGATGTCCTCGATGAGGGAGTTGGAGCTGAAGCCGCGGTCGAGCAGGTCCTCCGCGTGGTGGAAGTGGTAGAACTCGGAACCGCCGATTGGGGACTCCCTCCCGATCCCATTTACCACCGCGGGCGGCATTGGCCTTGGATCCGGGACCTCGAAGGACGGCCTGCGTATGGAGCTTGAACGTTCCAGGCTCCGGCGCCTGCGGCTGGAGGAGTCCAGGTAGTAGTCCCTGGTCTGCAAGGAGCCACCTGGCGGCTCGGGGTCGAAGTCGTCTTCCACGGGGATTTGGCCATCGGAGCGCTCGACGATATCGGCCGGCGTGTCCTCCAGGACCGACAGGATGGGAGGGAGGCGGGAGAGCGGCGGAGGCGCGCGCCCGAGGCCAATGCCGGCGCCGGCGCCGAACAGGTACCCGTCCCAGGACGCGCGGGGCTCGTCCCATGAGAAGCCGGCGTCGTCGATGGACATGCGCGCGGCGTCCAGAGAGAAACGCGGGTCGGTGTCGCACGAGCGTCGGCCACCGGCGAGGTCGGAGCCTCCCTCCCCACGGAAGCGACTCCGGCGAAGGAACGACGGCTTGGAGGGCTTCTCCGGTGGCGGCATTGCCGCTGCCGCGGCCTTGCTCACGGCAGCCTCCTTCTTGAGCTTCTGCTTGCGCCGCCACTTCTGCCACTTCTTGCTGAACACTGAGGCGGCGACCCAGAAGCTCCCGGCGATCTCCTTCAGGTCTTTGGGCGAAGCTTTCTTGGTCTGCGCCGACTCGAGGTCGATGTGATCCTTGATGGCCTTACCTCCCTGGGCGGCATTGCCTTCGGCTTCCACCTCGCCGGAAATGTCCATCGGGACGACGGGGTCCTCCTCGACCACCGGGACTATCTCGTCGTCGTCGGGCTCCATGACCACCGGGATGTCCTCGTCAAAGAAATCGTCGGGGACGCACGGTGCCTGCGGTGGGGGATGTACGTCGACGGCGAGCGCAGCCGCGGCGGTCGATGAGGATGCCGGGAACGCGCCGAACGCCGTGCCGTCGCGGACGCGGTCACGGTCGTCCTGATGGAACAGCGCCCACAGCGTGCTGCGGCCCCGCACGTCACACGAACGCCGCTGCGGCTCGTCCGCCCTGCCGGCGCCAGCCGCGGCGGCCGCCGCCGCCGCCGCTGCGGCCAGAGCGTCCCCGCCGCGGCCGCAAGAGAACGACTTGCACCGCCGGAGGTCCGGCGGCTCGGCGGGGCCGGACGCAGACGAGCCGGCGGCGGCGAACGGCCTGGCGAAGAGCGACCGGATGGCCGACGTGGACTTGCGCCCCGGCGCGGAGGCCGCGGCGGCGGACGCCTCGAGGCCCTGGAGGCGCTCGCGCAGGCACGCGGCGCAGAAGCCGGTGAACGTCTCGCCCGGGTGCAGGTCGCAGCTGGTCGACACCGACCGGCGCGCGGGCGGCGCCGGCGGGTCCATGTGCAGCGTCGTCGTCATCGCCACCCCGGGCGTCACTCCCCCCCCCGCCCCCCACACCCACACCCCCCGACGTCACTGTGCGGCTAGTACAGTTGCACCATTGCACTCGTGCTGCTGCGTGAGGAGGAGGGAGTTTGCCGCTGCGCCAGGCCGCGCGTTTTAAGTAGAGGCACCGGTATCGGACAGGGTAAAAGAGTGAAAAAGAGAGAGGAGAGAGAGGAAAGTGAAAGTTAAAGGCGAATCACGGGCCCCGGCGCGGCCAGGCCTCCAGGCCTCCCTCTTGCTCTCTCTCTCCTCTTCCTCCTCGCGACCTCGCCTGGGTCCTCTCTCTCTAATTCCTTTTGCTTGTGGGGGTTCTGGCTACTGGCTACGCGCTCGCAAATGCGATATTGCGGGGATTTGCCCTGACGGCTATTGCTCGAGACCAAGCTATTCCTTGTCTTTTTACAAGTAATCTCTGAGCACCTAACGCGCAGTAAGATCAGTTTGATGCCAATGCAACCTCACTGACATAAGTGGCATCTCGTCAACATAGCTGGTTTACCCTTCTATTTTCATACCTAAGTAGCTCCATTTTCTTATTGAGCATCTTCTGCCACAGATAGGAATATACTAGTACTCCGTATGAATGAGTCGATGATGCCCGACTGACAGAAACAACACACATGACGATCAAGCAGACCAAATTAGTTAGTTGTATTCATATCAAAATCGTAGATGAACCTATTCTTATCAGGGGAAAAAAAATACTGAATTGCAACTGATTTACAGGCACCTCAGTACCACAAAGTACAGCTTTAGTATAAGCACTGCAGCCGTATTCTCTCAGCTTTAGTACAGCTTTGCTCACTCACAATGTTCTCTCTTTCTCCTATACATATCACCCCTATTTGCTTGTTTTATTAGCCAGATTTATTAGTTATTTAAACAATATTTTTCTTTCATAGCAAATTAATATGCTTATCTTATAAGTCGGCTTATATGACTAGTCAAATAACCCGATAGTATCCTTCAATAATCTATAGGTGCTTTCCAAATGTCCGTCCTATCGGGATTTGCCTGATCTAAAAGCGATTACATGGCCATTATCTGCGCGTGTGTAGTAAAAAAATGTCATTTTGAATGAAGCGGCAACGAGCAAAAGGCCAAGGATGCCTAGGCATAGACACTTAAAATTTTGTAGTTAGAGAGGAAAGAAGACAAAGAGCATCTAACGACTAATTCCTTCCGTCTTAAAAAATAAAGTTCTGATGTTACTTAAATCAAGCTTTTTAAATGTGACATAATTTATAGGAAAAACATAAATATTTATGACATTGTATAAGCATACTATAAAATAAATTTCATGGGTATTCTTTTTTATAGATTCCGCTAAATTTTGCCTTGAGAAAACTGCCTCAAGACGGCAAAAAAATAGATTTGATAACGGAGGAAATACATACGTAGGCAGACAGATTGGTTGCGGACGATCCACAATTAACTACTAGTATGTGCTGTTATTTGCCCGGTACAATTTTGTCCATGAGAGTAGACCTTTGACTCGAAGGATACAAGATTCACCATGGATTTCTGATGCCGGATCAATTTCACCTTATCCAGTCAAAGCAGTTGGAAAGCATTAGCATCTCTACAAGAAGCTTTTGTTGACAAGTTGAGGGTGAATTGCGCTTTTTCCAGCTTTTCCTTTCCATCCCCATTTCCCAGCTCCCACATGCTTAGGGCCAAAAGTGCAGGGCCTAATCGGTAAGTTTCCGAACAGCCAAAGGAGAGAATAAAACAGAGACACTGTCCCTCAGCTTCAGATTTGTCCTACTAGGCTACTACTACTAGCCAGGCAAAGAAACAACAAACACCCAGGATAAAGGAATTACTGAAGCGCTTGCTAATAAACCATGGCATCTGAAGCAAAAGACCGACCTATAGGAGGTTTAGCAGCTTTGATTATGGCGCTCTAGGCACATGACAGGAGACCGGAGTTGTCGCCTTCTCGAGCTTAGAAACGATAATAAACCATGGTACCTCCTCTTTTGTTCGCTTTTGCTCCCGGCCGCACTGCCTTGATCGATCACAATAGTCGCCACGCATGTGCGTGATGCGCCTGCCTGAATCCAAGTGTATCTGTACGTTCCTTTGTTTTATCTAAGACTTTGGTGCCCCTGTCTGATAACTAGATTAAAGAAACTGAAACGGGGGCAGGCACTGTTTGTGTTTGTGTCTCTGGCTTCTCGAAAATAACTGAGAGGACTCCGAGGAGCTTAGGTTAGGCGACTAAGGATTATTGCGCGAGTTGTTCCAAACATGTCCTATGGCAGAAGGATTAGAAAATGGCCGGTGCTAGATCTCTTTTCAGGACCTGAGATACACTGCATAAGCAAACAAAAACCGGGCGCTATAGCTGTTGCAGGCAAGCAAGCTCACGAGCCGTGCTGTTTCACATTCTGTCGTCTTCATTCTGTACTTGATCACATCCTTCTCGCCGAGATAATGGGGTTAATCTCAAAAAGGGCCAACGCGGTTTTCTCCATCCCAAGTTCCACGCAGGCGCGGAGCAGCGGCGTGCCTAGCTATACCGATTGTTCACTTGAGAGCGCCTTTTTTCAATTTGTTTAGCCTGCACGGTTCATCAGACCACACTGACTGACATACTAGTAGTAGCAATCACTGTTGCTCTGTCACCTCACTTGTACTCGAGCAAGCCGTGATTGCCTACAAAACTAGTTCCGCATTCAAACGGGAGGAGGCCAAAGAAAGGCCAGGCAAGCAGGAAAGGGTTGGTTGATCTGGGTGGCATGGCAATGGCATGGTGTTTTTTTTTTTTTCCCTTCTGCTGTGATGACTCCCCTGTTGCCACATTTTCCACAGCGCCTTTCCGCCTCGCCATTTCCCGCAAAAGGCGCGCGCGCGCGCACACACACACGGCAAGGTCTCTCTCGGGCGGCATCAGCATCAGCCAGACCGCCAGAGGCCGGACGGAGGCGCTGCCGCCGAGAGCCGAGACGCCCAGAAAAAAACTCGCAGGTGATCGGGGCCCGGAACGACGAGCACGAGAAAGTGCACCGTTCATGATTGCGGTAACGTGCGAAGCGATTCGCCCCCCGCTCGGCTTTCCCGATCCCCCGAGCTCAGTCAGGCACGGTGGCGCCGCGCGCGGGCGTGGACGGATGGATCCGATCGATCGATCGATCGATCCACCGATCGATTCCCCCTCGAGATCCCGTGGCGTCGCGCGTAGCGTAGAGCGTACTAGCTGCCCTGCCTGCTGCGGCCCTGCACTGCAAAGCGGCAGCCGGCACGGCAGAGGGAAAAGATCCGCGTTCTTGGTCCTGACGACGGAGCGGGGGGGGGGACGCTTTACCAAAATTAGAGCTCGGCGATCGGTTTGGGCGATCCGCGCCCTCCTCGCCTGTAAAGGCAAAGCTCACCGCATCGCATCGCATCGCTGTTCTTTTCCGGCCGCTTGCGCTCGCTCAGACGAGACGCGCGCTTACTTCCATGCTCCCGGCGCGGATCCCTAGTACTACGTGGTGTTGGCGAGGGAGGAGGAGGAGGACGAAGCATCACAAAGCGACGCTTTGGCGTGATTGATGCTAGCCTACCATTGCGTTGCTAATGCTATAGCATCATCACGTTAGTACGTTTTTGCTCTCGCAACGGACGGGCCGGGCCGGGCCGGGACGGGACGGCGACGATCTGAGCCTGCTGCAGCTTGGTGTGCTCGTCGCTTGGCGTGCGTGAGCACTGGGGACGGTACGACGAGGCGGCGTAGAGGGGGGCGGGGGGCAGAGCGTATAGGCCTACAGATACATGGACATGCAGGAGCAGGACTGAGTGGGTTGCATATTAGTTGAGGACATTAAGATGCTCCCTCGTCAGCCAAAAAAAAAAAAAAGATGCTTTTATATTAATAATATCTACAACTTTTAGTTGAAACTTTCACAAACTCTGTTAACCATTCATCTTATTTAAAATTTTATATAAATGTTATGTATCTTGTTATAACTTATTTTTATTTAAGATATTTTAATAATGATTTATTTATTTTACAATATACATAAAATTTTTAAATAAGACGAATGGTCAAACACAATTTTTGAAAGTCCTATAATTATATTTTTTAAAATTTTATATAAATGTTATGTATCTTGTTATAACTTATTTTATTATTTAAGATATTTTAATTATGATTTATTTATTTTACAATTTATAAAATTTTTAAATAAGACGAATGGTCAAACATTTTTGAAAGTCAATAAGTGTTATAGATTTATTTTGGAATATATTTATCTTTATGACAGCCAATTTATTAGAGACATAAATGGTGATATTATTTTTTTGAGAAAAGTGATATTATTTTTTTATAATAACCAATTTAGAGTACATTTACGTCGAATAATTTGTTAAATCAAGAATTTTTTACTCTTTGTGGACGGGGTAGTTAATAGTTATTCACTTCATGTGCGCTGGGCCTGCTAGATGCAGTGATACAGGACGGGAACTGCTTGCTGCTGCCGTTTCAGAGCTGGAGCCGCCTGCGGTCGAGCAGGCTCGCCAGCGCCATGCCAGCCTCCCGCTACGACTTTTCACTTTTGTTTGCAACGATCGATATTTGGGAGTATCGTACTGTGCACCTCTAGTGCAGGCTGCAGCAACGCAGGTTGTTACTGTGCTCAACACGTGGAGTAGTCTTGCTTTTGGCTGAGCATTCGGTGAGGTGATTGTTTCTTACTTCTTAGTAGTCATGTGTAGTAATTGGCCTTGTTTAGTTCCCCTACAAGTTGTAAGTTTTTCCACTCTCTCTCCATCACATCAATTTCTATCCGTATGCATGAAGCATTAAATGTTAGAAAAAAAATAACTAATTACACAGTTTTGTTGTAAATCATGAGACGAATCTTTTAAACCTAGTTGGACCACGATTGGACAATATTTGTCAAATACAAACGAAAGTGCTACAGTTGCTCAGATTATAGAAACTTTCTATCTGAACAAGACCAAAAGCTTAGGGACTACGGAGAGGATAATAAATCGAACATGCGTCTCTTAGCCTACGATACAATTATCTACGCTTAATTAAATATAGTTGCTAGTTCTTGCAGCAAGCAAAAGGCTACAACAGGCGACGCTTGCTCAAGCAGTGAGCCAACGATGACACCCACAAAACGCTCTTTGTGCGCGTCCATGGACCATGGTGGAAAACAACCCCGCCCACCCCCCACGACGTCAAGCGTCGGGTTTCCCACGTCGAAAATCTGGGAATTATTATGATCTCCAACACCCAACCGCACAGGACAGCAGTGAAGTAGTAGTAACTGGATCATGATCGAACAGCTAGCGGGAGGGAGCCTGCATCGGACATGCTATTTGTTCGTCTCCACTTGAAGAAAGGAGACGCTCCACAAGAAGCAGGGAATGGGAATCCAAGGAAAGGAGCAGAAGCATTCAACTTGATCCAGCCGAATAGAGAAGAGAGATAAAAAAAGAAAATGTATCGGCTCGGCTGGCATGAAAATTACTACTCCTACGCCTCTGTCCTCCTCTACTCGGACTGAAAACAACGGCTCATCAGGCCTCATCAGATGGAGATCAGAGAGCCGCAGAGCAGAGCAGCATGCCTCGAAGCTCGCGAGCAGTGGCAGTGGCATGGAGAAGGCCACAAGGGCCCAGCAGACGAGAGGAAAAAAACAATTTCTTTTCCTGGCCTCAAAGCTGGATAAGAATTGGTAGTATTTGCATGGGAATCAAATCACCAGCAAGCAGCCCTGCCCAAAGCGCCCCAGAAAGCAACGGGCTCCGCAGCTTTAATCGCGCCTCCTCCCTTTTTCCAGCCACGCGGCAACCACACGATCGTTAAGCCGTAGCGTAGCCCGGCGTACCAGGACGTAGCCGTAGTACTACAAAGATGCCCAGCCGTCGCCCGTCGTGTACAGGTAGTCAGGTAGAGCGTCCCGGGTCGCTGCAGAAACGCATGCCCGCCCACCGCACCGCCCTCACGCACGAGCACACTGCGGCGCACCGCGCACGGGCGCCGGCGGCGGCGTGGCGAGACGAGCAGGCGCGGTGGGCTCGCATCTCGAGGAGGCAGGCACCTAATCGCTCGAATGATGACAGGGTTTATGATGATCAAAGACCGCTTTTGGCACCGGAGCATCATCTCTGTTCACTAGGCGATCGCGATCGCGATCGAAAACCTTTCCGAATTCTTTGCCTAATCATTGCTGCCCCGCTTGGATCGCGGGGGCGCTGTCCCGCTCCCGGCGGAGCGCCGCCGCCCGCTCCTCCAAAGGCCCAAAGCGCGCTGGTCAGAGGCACGCGCGGAGGTGACGTGTGTGGCTTTGCTGTGGTCTCGTCAAGCTTCAACGAACTTGCCAGACTCACTGCAGATGTGGAACGGGAAGTCACCCAAAAAAAAGGACTGCAGATGTGGGTAACGCGGCTAGCGCCACATGGAATCCAATTATCCAAGAAACGCAGAATCATCTCTCGGTGATTTTGATAGGTTTCTCGGTTCTTATCTTTTAGCGGCTATTCTAAATTAAAAAAAAAATCATACATATAGATGATATGATGATACATAACGTTGTAAAATATCTTGTTTCAAACTCGACTTCTTTGTGAGATATAAAAATAATAAATTTCAAACCAGAAAGTTGTCCATATGATTTGTTAGAAATTTATTATTTTTATATTTCACAAACGAAGTCGAATTTAGACAAGATATTTTATAAGGTTATGTATCATCATATCTTTTATACGTGTGATTTTTTTATTAAATTTAGACAATATTTTTACAATAGTTTGTATGGATTTTCACGAGAAGTTAGTTTGCACTAGATACATTCCCATTTTAAAAGTACCTAACGTGAGGTTATAAAACAAATCATATATCATCTAATGCTTGGGGTCATGTTTTCTATCCTAGAGGCAACGAAGGATTTCTTGTCGCCTCCCCTGCAACGTATCCTTCCTGTCTCCTTCCCTGCAAAATATGTGTTTGCCAGTTCCTGTCTCCTTCCTAACAGAATAGAATTCTAGGTCTGATCAAAATCAAACTATCTTAAGTTTAAATACCTTAATTTTAAAATAGTATCGACATACATGACTTCAAATTGATATGCTAACAAAATATGGTTTATGACGAATTTAAAAATATCTATTTAGTACAATAAAAGATAGAATTTTTTTTTATATAAATTTAGTTAAACTTAAAAAACTTTAAGCCAACAGTATTCTAAAATTAGATCCTTTCAGGACACAGGGCGTAGAAGATAATGCCACATCAAGCCATTAATCATCATTCTTCTTTGCCCGAGTACTGAAAGCCTAGATCGAAAGGGCCCCTTTTCTTTAGAGCCAACCAAATTATCTTTGCCCGAGTGCTGAAAGCCTAGATCGAAGGACAGAGGGAGTACAAGATAATGCCACATCAAGCCATCAACCATATGTAGGAAAAAGAATTTATAAACTGACTGCAAATTATACCAGGCAGCACGTGCATCTTGCTGACCAGCAAAGAAACATGGAGTGCAAAAATCATTCCACAGGAGGCAGATTCCGCTTCACAGCGAGAATTTTGTATGACTGCGCGATATCATTTACAGGGTCAACAAATTCAGCGCAGCAAAAGCGAAAGGTGCGACCTTTTTCAGTTTAGGCATAGGGAAATAACATCTGGAAGATTCTAATGTACCAGCTGAACATAGGCAACCAAACTAGAGTCAAACTGGACGGTTTTGTCATGCCAAGAGCACAAGTCAACCAAATGCGGATAATGACTTGGTTAAAAGCCTGTGTTTTTTCCCCTCAGTTTTTTCTTTTACCATTTTCCTCGGTTTTTTTTTTACCATTTTCCTGTACAACGGAAAACAATTTGGTTCAGATGAGCTTGAAGTATTGATTTGCTTGCCTAGAGAGATGCACGGGGATGATTTAACACTCGATTTAGTTTCTGTTCAAGTGAATGGAGCCCTTAACCAAAAATCTGCAAAAGTTAGACTTGCGATCACTGGGAGCAATGGTGCATCACTTGATGCAATCTGTCTCAGCATAAACTTGAACAAAGAGCACATGCAAAAAAGCATGTCAGATTGTTGTCAGCAGAATCATGGCACCTTCTTCAAGTCCTGGACATCTTGAGTCCTGCCAAATTAAAACCTAACAAATCAGTAAAACTGAACATCATTCTGACCAGAGTACCAATACTTCTGCAGTCAGTCAGTTAATTTTATTCCTAAAGAAATGCGTAGTGATAACTCAATCAGCAAGGAAGTTCAAACATATGCAGTTGATAATAATGAGATATTGCACTATTACACAACCATATGGAGCCATCAAATATAAAGGAAATCAGTACCTCTGAAGAGAGCTGGATCCTTCAGGTTGATCTTCATCCTCCTCTTCCTCCACTTCATCTTCGTCACTGTCAATTTCCAGAAGACTCAGTCTGCACTGGCTCAAAACTCTTCTCATCAGGAACACATTCAGGTAGTACTTTATCAAATCTATCCTAGGCTTTGAAGCAAAATTTTTTGACACAACGGCCCAATATGTCTTTTGATCCATAACAGGAACCAATTGCTCAAGTGCGTCGAACTTTAGTTGTTCATCACGACTCCACAACTTAGAAACCTCCTCCCCCATAGAATCAAACTGCCACATTGTAAAAACTCGACCAAGTTCAGAGCGTAGCTTATCTCTTGCTTCATTTATGTGGAGCTGTCTGCAGAAGAAGGATCCTGGGTAGGGGCAATCACATGATCTGGGCCTTCCCTGCCCTACAGCTAGAACGTCGGTTTTATAAACTTCACCCTCAGGAGGCCACATTCTAGTCCCTAACATCTTTGATGTCTCTGGGTCACTCCTGTAACATGAAAGCTCTTTCCCAGAAGGTTGTCCGGTCCAATCTGGTATCTCTGCCTGAAAGTGCTCACCGACTCCAATCTTTTTCCGTTGTGTGAGGAGCAATGATGCCATGAGTTTCATTCTCTTAGCTAGCCTCTCAGATTTCCTTGTTGGCATGTTCAAGCACCCTTTCTTTTTTTGTTTGTCCCAGTACAGTTTTCTTTTCTGCAAAAGAAATTTTTATCACATTCTAAAAGGGTAAGAAAAGGCAAGGCAGTTTTTTCCGGGGCCTTCACAATGTCATAATCATTTCCAAAGAAGCATCCAATATTAAATAGTATCACTATGACTCAGGAGCATCTATTTCTACTGTGGGTATTAACAAATTCCAGCAAACTGTTTAAAATACAGAAGCCCAAAGGGTATGTTGCTGCGACAATGTATATCACTAGCATTCTAGCATTGCTCATTACATGAAAGACCAAATCATGCATCATGCAAAGTAGTACTAGTATAGTTTTCCAACAATTTTCGCATATAAAACCAAGGACTCCTACGAAGAACAATGGGTTGCTTTCTCAAAATAACCAAATACTAACACTGTTACTTTCGGACTACACTTTATTGATCTCCATTCCAAAATGTAGATCGTTTTAGTTTTGTCCAAACTCGAAAGCCAAACTTCTCCAACTTTGACCAATTTTACAGAAAATTTATATCGACATCTACAACAATTAGTTTAATTTGATCCACCATGAAATATGCCTTTGTAACACAGTTATTTGGTACTGTAGACATTAATATATTTTCTATAAGAAAATGTCAAAGTTAGAGAAATTTGAATTAGGGCAAAACTAAAAATGACCTACATTTTGAAACAGAGGGATCATCACTTAAGATGTTTAATTACGACAAACATGAGTATTTAATCTAAAAACTATTCAGTTCCAAAACTATTACTAGCATCCCCACCTACACACAGCACAAACCAGCATGGGAATTCCTTATTTCTGTATAAAAAAAAAAAAAAAAAAAAAATCGGGTTCCTTTTTTTCCCCTCAAGGGAGAGGGAAATGCCGGCTACAAGTACATAGGATAGAACAGAGCCTGCTCCCAAACACACTTAACATGCACCCATCTAAACCAAAAACAGACACACCACGGACACTATATTTGCCATCAAAAAGTTGAGTTCCATTATTTTTCCATCGGTTTAAGTTCTTGTTCATGTCATGCCACTTCCATTACCTCCATCATGGAATCAAGGTCAGTTGACGTTGACCCAAGAAATGCTGTCAGATTTTTGCATAAACACCAATGTTTTAAATAGTGGGCTAAGCTGTTTGGGAGCCTCCTCCAAAAGTTATAAAAAAACTAAGTAAACTAAGGAAACTTTATGAACACAAATATTCAAATATATGTCTAAATGTCTAGGGCTCTAAAGAACACAAATTTCAGTTATTCAATTGATTAACATACTCATAGCTATAATTAACATTGACTTCCATCCAGCATTCAACGAATAAACAACTCAATATTTTTTCAATAGTTCATTACATCATTTATATCAACTAAAGAACACAAAGATGAAGCATAGATTATAGTCATATAAAGTAAAGATCTAAAAGTAAAGAATGAATATTTTCATCCCTGGGACCTGTCAAATTTTCATCCCTGGGACCTGGTTGACAGGATGACCTTGCAATATGAGGTTGCTGACCAACATCGGTTTAAACTGATCATTTCGGGTTCCTATAGTATCAAGACAGCATGTGCCATTTTTTTCAGGGGACTATCAAGTTTGCTCCTAGGAGAAAAGTTTGGAATTGTTGGGCTCCTCCAAATGCAAATATTTTGTTTGGTTTGTTCTCAACAACAGATGCTGGACTGTGGATCGCCTCGCCAAAAGAGGTCTCCCTCACCTTTGGATTGCTCTCTACAACAGAGGGTGGACTTGGGTTCGCATCACCAAAAGAGGCCTCCCTTACCCGGCAGCTTGCACCTTTGGATTGCTCTCAACAACAGATGGTGGACTAGGGATTGCCTCACCAAAAGAGGCCTCCCTCACCTGGCAGCTTGCCCCTTCTGTGACCAGGCCAAAGAAAACATTCAACACATCTTCTCACTCATGTGTGTCAGGCATGTCTATCAAATTAATACTTTATGCAGTAAGGGCTCCAAAATATAAGTCGCTTCTATGGCTGGTGGTCTAGGTAGATTGCGAAGGTCACAATCGTCTCCCTTGTTTCGAAGACTAGTAAGTCAGGGTGTGCATTGGGTTTTGTAGGGGAAGACCTCTTGATGCCTCCCCCATTTTTTCATACATTCTGTACAGTCTCTTTTTCATTCTCAGAAATCGGCATCTCAGAGAAGGGCACCAAGTTCTTGACATGTGTTTTTTATTAGTTCTAACAGGTTTGATGCTTATGGAGGGGAAAATCAGGAGAGAGAAACCGAGGAATTTCGATTTTACGAATGCAGAAATAGTGCTGAATTGCAGGGTGGGGGAAGCGGATGGGGAAGTGATGACATGTTGAGCCCGATGAGCAACAATGTTTCTAAGCTGAACTTATCAGCTAGCTGACAGAAGTGGTCTAAAAGGAACCAAAAATTGAAGCGGTGGCAGTAAAGGAAGTTTGTTTTCTAGGATGGCAAATAGCGCAATACCTTTTCTTTTGACAGCAAATAATTTTTTTCTCAGCCAGAAATACTTCACATGCAACTCATTTAAGTGACTCCATTACAAGAAAGTGTTTTGGAACCTCTGCCCTTAGATCTCACAATTGTAAGCAAGGTGTACAAATCTGTAGTACACATGTCAATACTCATGACTCGATATAACAAATGTTTTTAATACCACTGATCCCAACATACTTTAAGTCGCATAGAAGTTACCAAAACATTCTAAATCCTCAAAAAAATTCAACAACATAAACTGCCCTTCAAATGTATCCTTCATTCCTTCCAACAACTTCTGCAAGTAAAGCATTATTCTGGGTGTGGGATGAATAAACCACACATTTTGCATGCAGCACTATTATACATTGGAAACTATACGGAACTAGCACAGTAGATAAGCTATATATATATATATATATATATATATATATATATATATCAAAGCATTCATCCACGTGGAATGAATTTTGGATCTACAACTACTTTTTGACCATCAGCAACACTAGCACCACTCTACTTTGCAAGTGTGTAGCCTTTTCCTCACTGTAACCTGAAGAATATGGGTATCACCCTCAAGCATAGGATATTTAGAACTGGATTTTTTGCTTGTCCCTAACACAAACCTGTCATATGTTAAGGCTTGTTCTAATTCCTCTCTAATTTCATAACAACTTTGCTGCAGCCTCCACAGCGCTTTAGTCTCCACATTCAAGTCTAAGTTGGAAAGACTTGGCAAAATGTTTCCCAACTTACCCTTTCATATGTTCTTTGCCAGATATGGACCTGTTCTACATTAGCCACGTGCAGTGCATTGTGTACATGTTTGATTGCCCGCAGAGGCTCTTATGCAGGCTTGCACAGTACTCAAAGCAAGCTCAATGCAGTGTGTCAGATTTGGTCATATTAGGCAATAAAGATTTGCACTAGCTGATGGGGCACATAAAAATGAAATATTCTCACCTCCCTAACACTACTAGAAACATGAGGCCTCTACTAGAACATAGAAGTGACTACATACAAAACAATGCAAGCAATCAAATACAATTTTACTAAATGCAACTTGCCTATGCAGCACAACCAAACACCAAGACAATGTATACGCTTATTCTGGTTTGAGTTGTGTTGCATAAGGTCTAACGCAGGTTAAGACTAATACAGCAACCAATCACACCCATCTTGACAGGACATAAATGACAAACATGATCATATGAACATGACAAGAATATCCAGAAAGAGAGGAGACGGTATGCTTGGTAACTGTTAGTGTTGGGAAAATAACATTGTTCTTACTATTTCAATAAACAAAAAGATAGCCTATGTGCGAATGGCTTCACATCAGCATTAAAAGCATTAGGCAGAGGCTGTTAAGCCAGAAAAAATTCCATTATCTAAAAAAAAAAAAAGTGCCAATGCCATGTGCAGAGGATGTTACCATGTTTGGCACAGCTTATTCCCTAGTTTCTCCACAGATGCGCAGAAGTTGTGTTAGAAGGCAAAATTACGTGGCAGCTTATCAATAAGCAAAATCAGAGAATTAACTAAGAAAACGAGCAAATTCTGCTCTTCGCGAACTCTGCGAATAAGTGGATTCAGGACAATCACAACTTCACAAGCTGTTTGAAACAGGAACAAGTCACATGTTAGTGCCGTAGGATAGCAGCATGTCGTATGGGTACTCTGGCATGGAGCGCGGCAATGCTGGCGGTTGGCGCTCCATTTCCAAGATGCGCGATGAGCACCCAACCAATTGGGCGGCCATGTTGCTCATCTACCGCGAGACATCGGACACCATCTTCGTCAAATGTTCAAGCCGGTGGACCCTGACGCCGTCAGATCACCGTCATACAAACCCGGCATGGTCTCTAATACCAAGCTGTTAGTGCCTAAAGATTGAAGGGAATAGCTGCAGGAGACCGCCGGTCGGTGCTTCAACGAATTGCATCCTGTGGGCGCCATCAGACTATCACGAGAGAAAGAGAGCGAAGGGCACAGGGGGCAACAACTGTGTTGTCCTGCTTAACATCTCCTCATCCAAGTCTGGGTTCTAATACAAGATTAGGCACACGCGCACACACCCACACGCCTTAGTCCTCCTCTGGTTCGGTCGTTGCCGAGATCATGGGCGCACCCAAGTCTCCTGGCACAGTGCCACTCTTCTTCCTTCTGTTAGGTTAGGCCGGTCATTAACATCACACCATGACACCACAAACGATGGCACTTACAGCATCTCCAAAAACTCCTTAAAAGCACTTGCCAAATCATTGTTTATAAGTGGCCAAAAAGAGTAGGGAGCTAATGTTTTGCCTTCCCCCAATAGTTTGCAATATCTGGTTGCTAAAATAATTTAAAAAGAGGCCCACAACATAAATACGCTCGCTCCTCCTCAACCTTGTTTGCACGCCGCCACCGATCAGCCACCAACCAGCCATCCCCCCCCCCCCCCCCCAAAAAAAAAAGGCAGCCTCCGCAACCAGCCACAGGAGCAGCCAGGGACAAAGAAAAAACCACGCGAAGGGTGGAAAAGATAGCCGACAAGTACAGAGCTACACGTATATGAGGAGTCGGCGGGGAGATTTACCATTCACGTATCATTAGGGAGTTCGGATACAAAACTGTTGGAGGGCCTTTTGCCAAAAAGAAATGCTGCTTTAAGCTCTTAGAAATGCTTTTTGGTCCTGTTTCTTTTTTCTTGCAAGCTGAAACAGATAGGTCCCACATTATAACAACCCACATACCACATTTTTACTACCTCTGGCCATAATTAGATGGCGTTTTGCACAGCAAAAAACACTAATTACAAGTCAAATTTGCTGTCCAAAATGTACTTGAATTAAGACCGCAGGGAGTACAATCCGTCATCTAATTATGATAAGAGGGAGTACAATCCAACAATCTGCTCCCCCTCCCTGCGTGCTAATTGTGAATTGTGATAACCCCTCTCAGCGTGCTAATTGTGAGGCTGAAACAAACAGGGCGTTGTAAGCTTTGATGGCTTGACCCTGGCTAAGATACTAATATGGTCCTAGTCATGGTTCCCCTCCCAGAGTGGAACCGTCTGCTCCAGCACTGGTTGTCAAAAGTACATGATTCCTATGCAGTGACAGTGATCCTACCCACTCGCGACACCTGGCATTACCATCCTGGCATCCTCCCAGCTGCAGTCTCTAATCCCCCGGAAGCCAAATCAAATAGTACGGCATAGAGCAACCGGATGTGACAAATCCTAGATGCCCCTTGTCCAATCCATACCATACCAATCAGTCCCACAAACAGAGCAAAGCAAGCAACAGGCTACCGGAAACCGCGTTCCCTAAGAATTGGCAACAGAAAACAATTCAACAAAATAAGTTCTGCACTCGAGCGAACGAACCTTGAAGCTGGGAAGCTCTTCTGCGTCCGCCACGTCCTCGAATCTGAGGTAGCGAGCGCGCCGCAAGGCCAGCACGTGCCGCTTCCTCGCCCTGTGCTCTGATGGCGCCGGAAGGGGAGCCACGGGATCCACTGCGAGCTCCCGCATCCACCGCACTAGCACGCCCAGATCCCCACCCGCGGCGCCGCCTTTGCTGCCTCCCGCGCCGCGCAACACGCTTCCCCGTCGGCGAGCGCCTCGAACCGCTGCCGCGGCTCTCCGTCGCCATGCGCCTCTGCAGGCAGTGGGGCAAGCACAACAGAGGGAGAGGAGGACGAGGAGGACGAGGAGGCGCCGCCGCCGGCGATGCGTGGCTGGTCACCGCAGTGTCCACCGCCTAGGGTGCCGAAGGGGTCGTCGCAGAGCTGGTGCTGGTACATCCCCACCATCGAGGCGAGGACCCAGCCGCCGGAGGCAACCGCGGCCGCGTGGCCGGTTGCTGATGGGGTCTTGGTGGGGTCGCCGGCGGCGCGCCGCTCGCTGCTCCCGCCTCCGCGCTTGATAGCTGTAAATTGTAATTTCGGAACCGAATGTTCTGGGTTAGCGAGTTGAACGATGTGCCGATGTGATTCGTGGGGGGCGGCGAGGGTAAGAGCATGGGCCCATCTGTCAGTTAGCGAAACCGTTTGCTCACGCGAAATTGTCTCTAAGCAAAAATAATGATTTAGCGCGTCACTTTAGCATGGGCGCCCTTAAATTTGGGAAGAAAAAACTGTACTCGCTGGCACAATAATTTTCACAGATCGGGCTGGTCTGCTTTTCGACATTTGCAACAGAAGCAAAGGCAAACGAGTACTAGGTGCATTTATACTTGAGTTGAAGCAACGGTGACCAGCTGCTCGCATCACTGGCATCAATGCTTTGACAAATATATTATCCAACTTGGTAGTCATCTCGTACACAAAATTAGAAAAAATAAGAAAAAAAAATGCCCTTATAGTAGACTGATTTTTTAGTAAGTTCCGATTCCAACACGGTCATGGCCTATAAAAATGGCTAAAGCCCTGCAAATATATTTTCATCCATCCCTTGGGATGGTTTATTGGCTTCCATCTTTACTTCGTAATATCCCTTCGTACAAAAAAATATAATTCTCATTTTTTTAAGCCACAAATAAATATAAGATTGACCAAATTTATACAAGAAAGTACCAATATTTATAATTAATGTTAAATAGATATCATCAAATTAATTATAAAGCAATATTTTATAGTATCTTATTTTGATATATAAGTACTGATATTATTTTTCCAGTAAACTTAGCCAAATTTATAAAGATTGACTTTCCTAGCCTTTGGTTTTGTAACAGATTGGGAACCGTTCGGCGATGTGTGACATGAAAAAAAGATTGAGAATAAAGGGAGTCCAGAGTAATTATCAAGGGTTATTGTATGAAATATGTACATTCATAAAAGAATGCAACTACGGTTTACGTGTTAACATTTAACCAAATTTTTAATGAACATTATTCATATTTATGACTCCAAATTAATTCATTGTAAAAATAAATTTTGCAATTAATCTAATGGTTCTTGTTTGATATAGTAGATATTGATACTTTTACAATAATTGATCAAACATAAAACACTAAACCATGACATCGTGCTAGATTAGGAGGAAGTACTTGACTGTTATCATAGGTTGTAACTTGTAAGTGTCAAGCGATATCTTTTACTTGTTCCCTCTGTATTAAACTATTATTCATTGCGATTTTTTAGATGCGATGTTTTTAATGTACCTAGGTATAGGCTTTATCTAGATACTTAACAAAAGTTTTAGAAAAACTCAAAACAACTTATAATTTAGACTGAAGTGAGTAGTGGTCAACGGCCTTTTCTGTTATATGGTGCTTCCTCTGTTCTAAATTATAAGTTAATATAACTTTTCTAAATACATAATTTTATTAGTGCTATGTCTTCTACGTCTGATCCCTCCATTTTAAATAATAGGTCATTCTATTTTTTTAAACGTACTGTTTTTCAATGCACCTAGATATAGGTTATGTCTACATACGTATAAAAATTTTAGAAAGTCTAGAACGATTTATCATTTGGAATGAAGTGACTATTTGTTATTGTAAGTTTTTTTACATGATACCTCCCTGTTCCAAATTATAAGTTGTTATGATTTTACATAGTGCACAGTTTTTGTTATATATTTAGACATATGCTATATCTACCTACATAGCTTTTATCATGTATTAAAAGGGTTTAGGAACATATGGAGTACTGTTTTTTAACGATGTCCCACATTAACTTTCGCACTACTCGTCACATCCGCTTACTATTTTGACCCATCAATGCAGCCTAGCTTGTTGATTACATGACATGTAATCTTTGCTCTCTCTCTCTCTCTCTCTCTCTCTCTCTCTCTCTCTCTCTCCCCTATTCTCACCTCCAAGTCGGTAGAAAATACTGACTAGGTTAGTTATTATAAGATTAATATTGAACTTGATTTAAGTGTTGGTGCATAACTGTAAATGTAGCCATATGGTTGTAGGTCATGAACTTCCCCTCTGACTCCCCTCTTATTGGACCAGTGAACCAAGAAATTGGCTTTAACAGCATTAACCATAAACAGCTATAGAGGTTTCTTGTTATCATTCTACTTCTAGCACCTTCCTTTAACCTTTTATAGCTTTAAATTTGTAAGGTTGGTCTTAGTGGGAGTTTTATCTCACAGATTCAAGACTCTCATGTGTTGGGAAGAGTATAGATTCATCTCCATAAAACTCATTTACCCCACACTTTTAAACAATGGTAGGTGGAGTTTAAGCCCTAACCTCACAAGTGTTGTAGATCGGTCCATGGAGAACATTTAATTCTAGGTATAGTTCTAAACATGAGAATTTAATTTCGTTGTATTTAGATTAAGGATTAAGATTTATTTTTAACATATGACTAAAAACACTTAGGCAAATACTCCTTTCTGGTTTCATTTTTGACAAGGGACAAAGAAACTGTTAAATACAAAATCGGAACGTGTCGGATGAGACCGCATTAGCCTCCGTATATACGGCCCCCCGAAGCCACTTACGACGACATACGCTATAGAAGTCGCCCGCCAATCATGCATACGATTCATTCGGCTGATATGAAGGTGAAACACGTAGCGTATTGATTACCGAACATGCATGCGTAAGAAGACATGTTTGAACAAGTGAATAGTTAACTACACAATTGAAGCATAACCAAGCTCGGCAATACAAATTTACTCGGGTCCATGAAGAAGGAACATACAAATTATCACGACTAAACTAATCAAAGACACTGCATCTGCGCAGACGATACCCGATCCTATCAAAGTCTAATTGTTTCTAACATGCAAGAACCCGCAACATGTAACAATCTAGATTGATCCAATTCGGCTATGTAAGCATACGATCTATTTATCATGATAATAAAAAGAGTAAAGAACGTTAGAGAGCAAATAGATCTATAAAATAAGAAGCCGAAACCGATCAAATCTAGATTGGGCAAAATAGTGTTACAAATAACTAAAATATTAAAGTCATGCAACACGTGATAACTTAATGAATCTACTAGATCTTGCCAAATCTAATAGAGCGATAACTAATCCTTGAGCGGATCCTAGCCTCGCCCATGCGACTCACGATCTAACCAAGAATCGATAACTATCTTGCCTCGCTAAGCTATCAAGCGGGCGCCTTTGCCGCCGCGGCCATCTAGTCGAGATAGACAAAGCATAAGCAAAGACTTCTTGATCATCAAGTAGACGCTGCCGCACGGCCATCCCATCGAGACGAACAAGACTACTTGCATCAAGATCTAAATCCACCGCATGATACTAGATATGATAGCAAGGTTGCCGGAACTTACGGAGGTCGACGGATCGATTGGCTCCTCTCGAAGAACTTCGGCGACACGACAAAGGGACTCGAAGCGTGGCGCGGGGGCGGTTGTATTGATTTGATTGTGAATCC